>JAPQRN010000429.1:0-17659 GCA_037367275.1 Coranthus polyacanthus | reverse complement strand
ATGTTTGTGTGTTTATACTCTGCATGTTTGTGTGTTTATACTCTGCATGTTTGTGTGTTTATACTCTGCATGTTTGTGTGTTTACACTGTAGATGTTTGTGTGTTTATACTGTAGATGTTTGTGCGTTTGTGCGTATACCAGAGTGCAGCTCTTTGACCAGTGAGGACACTGTGTTGGTGATGGAATCAGCTGCTACCAGAAGGTCGTTCCTCAGATTCCTCCTCGGGCCTGAGACGCACAGATGCAGGAAAAAATAAACAGTCAATATCCAACGTTTAAACAACTGTTTCGCAGTAACTTGTAATTTAAGAGCTGATGATTATAAATTTAAAATTAGGGACGCATCGACCATTATTTAAAATCCCAATTTATCCGACGGCTGATGCCGATACCGATGCTATTTTCTGCTTAGAAATCTTCATTATAAAAAAAAAAACTGTAGTAAATACATGTGGTTAACACTGCTGGAATTATGACCATGTTACATATGAGCATGAAACACTTGGGTTATAGATAGAAATAAACCTGCTTTAAATGAATCCCTGACAAGTCATGTTTTGGAAATAGCTGTTGTTACCTGTAGTTCCACTTTAGATCAGATCAGATGCCAGATAAAAACACAGAAATCCATACTACATTATGTCCAGTGAAGGATACACACAAACACTAAAAACAATGAAAACAGGGATCATGTTTATATAAACTCATTGCGTATTGACCATCATCGCCGACTCCTTTCTAACCTTGAGCAAAGGCCTCTTGAACGTCACCTCCGACCCCGGCCAGTGAGTCCTGAGGAGGGAACACGTGAGCCTGAGGAGACGCGACGCCGACTGAGCGGACGGTGGACGGACTCGGGCGAGAAGGAGAGACGTGGGAGGAGCCGGCTGCCTGCACCTGAAAGACGGATTAATGACCAATGGTAGAGGTCGGTTTCATCCTTCATGAACCACAGAAAATGATAAAACATGATCTATACAATACAGCCAAAATGTTCATAGAGACAAACTTACAAAGTGTTCGACACAGTGTCAGACATAGGGCTGTGTGATATGACCACATTCTCATATCCTGAGTGTACGTTACATTTAAAATATTTTCTCCGCTTCACCTCGACGTCGTACAGTCCTTACCCACAGGGAAAATGGGGACAATAACAGTGATTCTGCAGCCGCTTCGATCGACCGGCCCGTTTCTGTTACTGTGGGACTTTGGTGTTTCAACACGTTCGCTCAGATCCAAATTAGCTGATCAAGGAAACGGTAAAAGACGTACAACTGCGGGTGTTTTCAAATGAATCTGCTGTCTGAAATGAACACGGTTTGGTCGACTAACTCTGAAGGACAGGTGGGCTGAAAACCTCTGATTAGAGGGCGTTTATATACAAATGTCAGGAAATAGAGTAATCCCAAATGGTTGGCTCTACAACAGGAAGTGACACATTGGGGCATTTTCACCTATAAAATACAGATTTTTAAGTGTAGTATGTTGCTGTTTAGAGTTCTAAAACTTCCAGTATTTAGTTTTAAATATAAAAAGGTAAATTGGAAACACTTTCTGTACTTTTTGACATGGTTATTGCATTGGTGCTAAAAGAGGTTGGTCATAAGATCATCATATCACACAGCCCTACTCATACCAGAAGAAAACTTACTGCCTGTCGCTGTTCCTCATCCTAAACGGTCACAACATGGGCAGTCGGGGGAAAAAGTGAGGGGAAAAGGGATGGAAAAGCAGAGGTCAGATACGGTCAGGAATAAGAGAAGGAAACAGCAGAGTGTCTGAAGGCAGAGGGGAAAGTGAGGCTTACAGTGAGGAAAGTAATGGAGTGAAGAGAGGTGTGGAGTAAAACAGAAACTTTGCCCTCTAGTGTGTGTCAGTACAGTACAGCCTTTGTGTGTGTCACCTTGAGAAGCTTCATCAGTCCCTCGAGCTGCACCATCAGCTCCCTCCTGCTCTCTTGCAGAGATGACATCCTCTGCTCCAGCTCATCTTTCCTCTGTCTGCAACGCACACGAACACACAACAATTCGCCAATTAGTGTCACATTAGAGTGTGTCAGGAGGCAAGAAAACAAAAAAGAACAAGGCAGCAGAGAAGCCACAGAAGGAAAAAGGCTGCATTTAAACAGATAAGGTGACTTCAAAAAAGGTACAAGGATAAAGTGAACAACTGACACTTTTCATTTCAAGTATCTCCAGATTTGATTTAATACACATATGCTCTTCCACATTTACAATATCCTTATGCATCCCAGGGGTTTCCCGAGGGTGTCAGAAGGCGTAGGAGATGTGCAGTTTGTGGAACACTTGGGATGGTGTATCCCCCCCCGGCCCCTCAAAATCAAAGAGCGGTAGATGTTACTGATGTTAGCTTAGTTTCATTTAGTTTGCTCACTGACAGCAGAGGAGTCGAGTACTTTCTCAAGCAGTTTAAGAGTAGTTTTACTGGAAAAATATCAAATGGTTTTCTAGTTTTGCTCCGGCAGTGAAATGATGACAAACGGCACGAAGGACAACACAAACGGACGACAACTGTAGCACGGCCGGTGGAACAATATTGAATGGTTTTCCAGTCATTCTCTGGAATCTCAAAGCCTGGTTGTGTGTATTCTAGCGCCCCCTTGTGGTTCGCAGGTTGCTAAATAGTAAAAGGCACCACTTCAACACAGAGCCAGTGAGTGGAAACAGTGGTGGTTTTCCAGTTATGAGGACGGACAGAGGCGGACAGGTGGACGTTTGGACATTGAGAGAAAGTTGAAGAAACCAGACATTTGTTTGTGCTTTATCTATATGTATGTAATATGTGACGAGATGAAAATGACACAACAAAACAATAACACCGACAAATAGAAACGACACTGCAGAGCCATCAGACTGAGATGGAGTCGATGGTTGGAGTTCATAAGTCCTAAACATTTTCTGGGTGATTTCTTGGTTTATTTCAGATCAGGCAGGTAAGAAAGATGAGAAATAAGGGTTAAATAAAAAAGCCAACAGGCGAAGAAACCTGCAGAAAGACAACTTGAGACCTGGGAAATAGAATCTGACATATATTAAACTGTCAACTTCTAGGGTTTCAGTCATGAACTCGATACTTCTTAAACCGATCCAAATCATGAGATAGGCGTTTACAGTCTGTTTTCCAGGCAGTATGTGGTTTGGATCAGAGTTTAAAGGAGGGACACAACTCTTGTCTGCCCTGATTGCCAGTCGAGTAAATGAATAAATAAACAAGTAAAACAAGAGTGTGAGTCATGAAGCAGATCCAGCTTCGGGTCGTTACGATCCAAAACTAAAACTTCAACGGTGCGGTTGAGAGGAAGTTCAACGTGACCGATTTGTCTTCATTTTTAGTGTCATGCACGGTGGTTGACATCGATAGGGAAACAAACTAAAAAGAAATAATTTGCTGAAAAATACACAGAATTGCTATTACAATTTTCACAACTTAAAGCTAGTATGTGTAGAATTTAAAACATGAGACTTTGGCGCCCCTCGGTGGTCACATCCATTAAATCATAGATTCATTTTTTTAAAAAAGAAAAGCAAAAAACTTCTCTCTTCACTTTAGCCTTTAACTAGCTATGATCACTTATTTTAGTAGTATTACTATAAAGTGGGATTTATATTCAATCTCTTTCATTAATTATGGCATTTTATCCACGTTTTGTGTTCATTCTGTAATGAATGTATGTAATTTCTTGTATGAAATGTGCATAAATCTGCAGCGCATGGCAGTTTCTTGGCATCATTGGGCAATAATTCCATAATTAGCATTTGCATTTTGTAATTCAAACGGTCTAAGAGGAAACAAGAATTCCACCTCCTTCTCCGGACTCTGTTTTCGGGCTGTCGGAAATCTCCCCCGTGACGCAGACATCGTCTAATCACAGGTGTTTTCAGACAGGTAGGAGGGTTAAACACGTGACTGACAGATGGAATTACCCATCGCTGATCAGATTCAGTCAGATGCGACATAAATGCAGTTATTCTGACAGAGATTGCCAGATAAAAACAAAAGTTATACACAGTGGTTTTAATGCTCTGTATCACACACAGATAATGTTTGTAACCAGGACCTGGTGGGTCCGTTAATATCCTCCATCTCTCACTGACGGAGCTGTATTTGCTTGTGTTCTCTGCATTAGCGCCTTTACTTTCTATCCCCCTCCTCTTCTTTGGATGTTTTTTTGTTTTTACTGAAAAATAGAAACATGTTGGAAGTGATTTTTACATTGGCCTTTCACAAAATCCTCCATCTGTTGCTGCCATCTGCCATAAAGCACTCTCCCTCTGTGCTGCAAAGCAACAGCAGATTTCCCGCCAAACCTGACATGGCGGCACACAATACAGAAAATGCTGATTTACGGATTCACGGATGCAAAGTCTGATAGCTTTTGAAAATTATGGTATTGAATGAGGGCAGGGATTGTTTTAACTACACTTCAAATGTGTAGTTAAAACAAACAAACAAACAAAAAAAACCATATCCCCTAGGAATAATTGCGTGTCCGTGCAGCAGGGCGTTCCGGTGGCGTTTGTTTACCTGAGCAGGCGGAGCTCGGCCAGCAGAGTCGGGTTGGTGCTGCCCTTCTCGGGGCTGGGCTGGCACGCTGCGTCATGCTCTGCACGGAGACGTTTGATCTCTGCCAAGATCTCTCTGGGAAATGAAAAACATACTGGTCAGCTCAGCATTACATGACTGAACAGACTCTTCTGTGGGCTTCTGAGGGGTTTTGGTGGAAAAAAAGTTCTATTTATAGAGAACACACAAATGACAAGATGATTTGAAGAAAACAAAATCACACTAATGCATACATCAACACAGTATTATGAGACATGAACCACACAGGTCGGCAAATACTCTATTTGCTTCTCATGGGACAAGAAATACGTGGTCTTTGACTGAACTGTGATCATTGCATCAAAACCCTACATATTTTTTTCGTCTTTGTACAGTGTTATTTAGAGCAAAGCTGTAAAAAGTAAAGCAGTGATCTCTCTTATATTTTATTAGGGTAAAACTGTGATAGCGTTGAGAGAGCATCGTCACAACCAGACAGACGCCCTGTTCAGACACTGCATTAACACCCGTCCTGAGATATCGACCTCAAGTGGACAGGTCTAAACAGGTCTAAACAGGTCTGTTCACACCTGCCATTAAAATGTCCCCAAATGTGTCTCAAGTGATCACTTGCAATCAGATCAGATTCCCCTGCTTCAAGTCAGATCCGATTTGATATCCTATTTCCTCACGGAGTAAAAAAACAAAGACTTGCAGCGTCTTTCTGGTGCACTATGTCAACACTACACATATGAAACACTGCTAATATATGTTTGACTTTGACTTAAAGACAACGTCAGCTGAGTAGGCAGTCCTTCGACCCATCCGTCACAAGACACATTCATGTTCAGACTGCAGAGACAATGTGGACATATGTGTCCCAGACCACCTCCAAATGCATCCTGGGTGTGTTCACACCTGGCATTAGAATCGTCTGCATGTGATGGGATTTGCCAGGACGGTTGTTAATGCCGGGTCTGAACAGGGCCAGCGACCGCTAAGACACTCCTGCATTATGTGTAATGAACGCAGACAGAGGCTGAGTCTGAAATCACTCACTACGTCGTCCATTATTTAACGACTTCACCGTTTTGTAGTGATGTCTGAATGCAGAGTGAGATGTATTATACCCTCCACAGTGAACTCAAAGTATCCTACCACACATCGTCAAAATTAGCGTCCACTGCATGGCCACTACTTACTGCTAACAATCCCATAATGCAATGCACTGCATTTTACAGATGAAACCTCGCACAATTCCACAGCTGTGCTCCTACGATGCAAACTGACGAGTAACGACGAGAGTCTGAAATCTCTGTTTACGGCTCACTGCTGAGTGAACGATTGTTTATTACACAGGGAGTAAATGAGTGATTTCAGACACAGCCACACTCACCAAAACAAAGAAAGAACAGTTTATACTTTTATACCTGTTTTTGCTCTCCAGCTGAGCAATCAGCTCCCTCTTCTGTTTGTTCACATCAAAATTAATGCTTCGGCTTGGAATCACCTGAAACACACACAGACACGCAACTTATACTGACTGTGGGTTATTGTCTAAAATTTAACAAACAGAAGACGATCACAGAGTAGAAAAGATCCGTTCACAGACCAGGGCAGACCACCCACAATGATGTATTCTCTTTACGTACGTAGGGCTCGATTTGGGGAAAAGTCAAACTGTGATTATTGAAGGGAATGTTGCGATTTGTGATTGCAATTTGAATCTATTTGCTTGGATATCAAGGGAAATGCATGCATTACTTAGTTTGAACTCAAACAAACTTCAACTTGCATAAAAAATACAAAAACTTTATGCAAAAAAATGTTGCGACTTTCATTCGTTCATCACGTTTTACACAGTCTACACTCTCCTCAGTGTCACTAAACCCAAATTATCACCAGACAACAGAGGTTATGTTTATTTTTTTACACATTTCTACAATTAGATCACCCTAAATCCTCCTCTATCTGGACCTTTAAACTGCAGCCTTTTGCGATGATATGATTCACAGGCTCATATTGCGATGGGATTAACTGTGCAGCGCTACAGACTCTGCGTTGTCCACTTACTCCCGCTCCGTCTGTTTCCGCCAGTCGGGAGGTGTAGCGGGCGATCAGTTTGTGCTCCTCATCCTGTCGGCTTGGACTGTCCACACTTCTGTCACGCACACACACAAAGCAAGACAATCAAAAACACATTCATCAGATTAACAGCATGTAACGCTCATAACTCACCATCACCGAAATGGCACATCCTTAATAATAACTTAAATCTCACCATTTTAAACTAATTCATCAGGAAACTCGACAGACTGTATTTACATTTTTATTTTGCCTTTGTAAACCGCAGTTTGGTGAGATGTTTAACAAGTTGCAACACAGACCATGTGTTAATAGTCACCGATTAGCAGCCGCCTGACACTGAAATGTTGTTAAGAGTCTGTCCACTGACTAAATTAAGCTAAGTGGATGCTGGAGACACGAGTGATATTCAAGTGGCTGTGGGTGTAAATGTTGTAAATGTTGTGTTTTAAATTCACTGGACAAATGGAGATACACAGCAAAAGGTTTGTTTATCGTGTTTACGCATAGTTTACACACATTTTTAAAACATATTTTCTCTGCTTTTGAATGAGAATAGACTTCATTAACTGAAGTAAATCAACCCTTACTTACTGTTCCTGTCTTCAATGAATGGACCGGTTCAAATGTGACCCAAGAAAATCCTCAAAACAAGCATCTGTATCAAAGTTTGAACCACGTATCTGTTTAAAATGTATAAATAGCCTTTCTGACATTAATACGTGAGTGGTTAATCCTTAAATGATGATTCAGAGAGCAGGGAGGGTGTTTTTTAGGTTTTGATGGAGAAAAGCATCTACTATAATAGACTATGATGTCCTATTTTACCTAAGACATAAAAACATAACTACGACGCAGGATCAGGGCCACACTGAAGATACAAGAATAGCATATTTCAAGAAAAAGTCAGAATATTATGAGAAAAAAGTTGGATTTTTATGAGAAAAACAGTACGACAGTCAAGATTTCCAGTTGAACCCCGGAAGTTCGAATCTGTGAATATCTTTCCAACTTCACCTAAGTCCAAAAGACTGAGTATTTCATTATTTCTGAAATCTATACTAAAGTATAATTTAAGGAGATGCTCTACATTCCTCATTTTAACACAAGCCACAAACTCTTCCTCTGATATTAACCCTTCTTTATGACTTTATTCTCTAATAATAAGAAGAATAATCTTCATTGTGGCTCTACTCCTCCTTCATACATAACAGTTAAACAGATTTTATTTAAGTCCATTTCAGACTTGGTCAAATTTGACCTGAAACAGCGTCAATGTATTTGTAGAACCTGTACAAGAGTATACAAAATATTTTCCTTTTTGCACCTGTTGGATCCTTTAGATAAAGTCACTAAATGTCAGATTAAATAACGGTCATTTAGAGTCCCAGCGGGTCCTAACTTGACCTAAACAGTTCGTAAGGGTTAAATACGACCCCCCCCCCCATTCCCGTACGTAACCACTCATGCGCCGCAATCTCACCGTGGGCTGCCCTGGAGGCGATTCACATAAGCAGCGATCAAAGCGTGTTCCTCATTCATACGCTGAGCGGCCGCCAAGCTGCATCACAGAGAAGAACACGGATCACATTCACATCTCACAACTTCAGCTGCTTCATTTCTCACTGACAGCCACTGTGAATATTTATGTGGGGAATCAACGTTCTCTGGATGCAGTTTGTTCTAGAAGTATCTTCGTGCTTAATCTTTATGTTGATGTTATTTTGCATATTCTGCTTTAATGTTTATTAATAACATCAAGTTTCACCCTGATTTCAAATCATTGTCTCTAGTTCATCAACATTTATAGTCTGAGATGACATTCAAAAAGATTCAAGAAAACTGGAAATCATCATGAATCATTGTGTAGATTAATTACATACATATTTTGGTCATTTTTGGTGTGTTTTGCAGTGTACTATTTTACATCTATGGCTGTAACTAAAGACTCGACGAATTGTTTGGTTTATTATCTGTCAGAAAATGGTGGAAATGTGTTTCAAAAAGCCAAACATGACGCCCTCAAATGTCTCGTTTTAGTCCACAAACCAAAAATATTCAGTTTACTGTCATACAGGGAGAAAAAAACACAAATAACTGGAATTAGAGAATTTTGACTTTTTATTTAAAAAAAAAAAAAGTACTCAAACTGGTCTAAACAGTTGTCGATTACTTTTGTAGTCGACAAGTAATTAATTAACCATTGCAGCTGTGTTTACAACAGATTTTATCCATAAATCTAAACAGAGAAATTCAAGTGGCAACTGTTTAAAAGGTTCCGTGGAAAGAGAAACAGTATTTTTTGGGGAGTAGTGATGTATTTATTAACCACGTAAACCTACTGACTTAGCTCTAGCACATTTTAAACATACAATCACAGAAAATAAACTTTTGTGTGTACCTTTTGGATGACTCTGGCACCGACGAGGACAGCAACATGGCCTCGCTGCTGTTTCCAACAGGTTGGGAAGGGCTGCACACACAAACACACAACACAAACACACAACAGAGCCGCACGATCAGCAGCGCAAACAACATTACATGATTAAAACACAGAGGTCTGCCTGTCACAAGCACACGCCAGGCCATTTATCCAACAGTGGATTGAACGCACAGACAGGGCAAAGGTCATGAAAGACCAGAGGGACATAAAAAAATAAAATAATTCAACCAAAAAACAAAGCTTGGAAGGCGAATCATCTGATGCAAATGTACTCACATCTGTGCTAAGTGCAGTCCTCGTGCGCTGGCCTGAATTTAAACCTGGTGCTCGGACGTCTATAATGATCCGGTCTGCGGTCGTTTGGAAAATCAAACACTTTGGATTCGACCACAAGAGGTGGAGCCACCGGAGTGGGTAGCACTAGAGGTGGGACTTCTCTTTTTTTTTTTCTAAAACACGATATCCAAACTTCTTGCGTACACATAACTCTCAGTGATAACAGACCAAAAGGTTATTCTGTAGACTATGACTATGTTACTAGTCAATGTTTCATAGTGTGTAATATTTAACCTTCTGTAATGAAAACCAACCTTCAGCACATTTTCAGACTCATATTCCCATTACTGCTACTACACAACACTTAAAGCTGTAACTGACTGTATGCACTACATGGGCAGTGATTCAATATTACCAAATATGGTCGTTCAGAGGAAAGGTACTGTTTAGAGCTGCACAATTAATTGAATTACAATGTCAGCCTGTGCAAATATATAGTCGCAAAAAAGGCTGCAATTTAATTAAATGGAGAATGTGCATGTGTGAACCTGTGTACAACCTGTTCTCAGTTTATGTACAGTCTGCTTATCTGCACCTATAATAAAGAAATGACTAACCTGTCTCTGTTTAGGTCACGCTGTCTGGTGTGTAGAGCAGGTGAAATGGATGAAAAAAAACCACTGAACTGACCTCCGCTGTGTGGTTTATACTTTGGAGTCAGTGACAACCGCTCAATTCAAATGACTTTTTAACCAAATCATGCAGCTCTAGTATTGTTAAAAATGATTATGTTGTTTTAAAACTGGAGCATGCAGTATTGTTTGGGTATCGCCAGGCAAACGTTCCATAAGAACCTTTCAGCCTATTGTAACTCAAGAGGTCTGAGAGGAAAACTGCAAAGCAACCCAAACGCCTATAGGAAAACAGGCTCAATGTCAGACGTGATGACTCAGACGATTACTACTGTATGAGTCTATATATTGTTTTTTAAGGAAAATGTGACATATTTTGTGGTTACTAACAGAAGGAGTGTTTATCCTTCCTCCACTAACCTGACTGAACCACTGTGTCCCTCTTTACTCATATTCCATTTACAGTTTCACCAAACACAAGATTATTTTTCCTGAACAGTCTGATTATAGATGGTAATCACAGGAAAAAGGCATCAAAATGTTCCCAAAAATCCCCAACATTCTTCTCTGTACGCAAGATGGCGAGATGTGTTTTCTGATGAGGTATTATCTGATTTCACACTTTACTTTTTTGTTAAAAGATTCACTGGGATATTTTTCCATACAATTTCTATGCAGCTTTTATGTCATTCGTCAATGGTTCGTCGTATTTCTGAACATGTGTGAGAATGCTTTGACGTCTTACACTATGTTGGAGAGGTTAAGGGTCCTCACAGGTTCCTCGGGGTAAACCGGGTGGGTGGCTTCCCTGGACGACACACAGCCCAGAGTCCTGCTCAGGGCTCGGCCCAGTTTTGTCGCTGGCGATTTCTGCACAAACCACACGCAAACATGAAAATGTCAGCACAAACTTCGGTAAACTTCACCTTTTCAATTTCTAGTTTTGTTTGACATATTTACTGCCTGCGGACACTTTAAATGGTTGAATGGCACAAATGAAGCTGCCAGAAGTAGAAGAACATCACTGGTGGATTAATTAATGTCACAGTTGACGCACGTCACGTCACGTCGCGTCGCGTCACGTCACGTGCCACATGAGGTGACAGGTGTAACTGTGAGTCATCGGCCGAACTGTGAAAGTGATGCAGCTCAGTGAATCATAGATGTGGTGAATAAAATGTTCTTCGAACTCGGAGTCTGCTGAGGATGCTTTTCCAAACGTAAGAGGATTCTGTCAGACAGTTAGGAGCTGCACTAGTGTAGAGATTTATCCTGAAACATTAATAAGACAAATTATGCCAAGCCTTGATGATGAATAATTCAACAACTGTTTCCATCTATTAATACATAACTTCTTCATTGAGAACATTTTTGCTTCAGGCTATAAAATTATGGATATTTTACTAAGTCACTGCTTCCATTTAGATTTTGGAAATCAATACATCGTAATTAACAGAAAATGATTGGATGAGAAAGCTACAAACAGGTGACAAATTAAAGGAAAAAAATGACATTAAGTGTCTAAGCTGTTGGGTCATGTCGTGCCACCAGAACAGCTTCGATGCTCCTTGGAATTGATTCTACAAATCTGTGAATTCTACTGGAAAGATGAGCATCATCTCACAAAAGATATTCCCCCATTCGGTGTTTTAATGGAGGTGGAAGAGAGCATTGTCTAAAGACGGGGCTACGCTATGTGATTTTCTTCTGACCCAGACAAAAGATGACCAAATGAAGACATATCTTTGGTCATGACAAAAAAAACAGTGGTCATACGTCACACAGTGAAGGAGGTTCCTGGTCTTGTGACCAAAGATAACATGAGACAAAATTCTGACAGAAATTTAGGACGACCATCTCACAATGTGACTGCTGCTGTGACCTACATCTACTTAACAACCAACAGGAATTCTCCATGAAATGATCTCTGATCGGTGTGTTTGTAAAAAAATACTTTGCAGATTATTAGATTCTGTGGACGCCTGGGTTCACTTGGGTTGAGATGTGGTGACTGTGAAGGCCACGTCATTCTCATCACAACATTCAGTGAGCTCTCATGCCCAGTAGACGTCATTCTGGAGGAGACCACTCCCATCAGGGTTTTCCTTTCATTTGTCACCAGAGTGTATCTACTGAGGGATTTAATGTTATGTTTGAGTTGTGTTATGGTGATGTCTTTACAGTGTATTTTGTCATAATTAAAACTGTTAAATTCAATTTTTAATTAAATTAAACTTAAATAAAACAGACCTTCAATTAATAGTATACAGGATTTTTCCTGCACAGAGAATTCCGAGATACCACCTCCGTCAAATATTGTGCTACAAGCAGCTATATTGTTCTGGCTGGATTTCTGTCATTTGTGGCTGCAGTTGTGGCAATGTCGATGTGATGGCACTGTAATTTACCAAATATATTATTACTTTACTGGTGCAGAAAGGAGGCTTTTGAACTGTTTTGAACAGGGATTTGTTTTTCTTCAAGACCTCCTACTAAGGCTGCTGTCTGTCTGAACTGTAGTCGTGGAGTTAATATGATCAGTAAATCTGCGATCACAGTAATTTAAACATCTCTGATTTGACACAGTTTTAACAAGATAATTGGCATTTTCATCGACCAGAATTATTAAAACTCCTACAATACACTGTTTGTAAGGAGCTTAAGCCAGAGGAAGACGTGGAACATTTGAGCAGGATGGTACCATCTCCTCCATCTCCTGGTTTATTCCCCCATCCATCCACACAGGGCCCCCTGGTGTGCTGAATGTGTAATCACACACTGACTCACCCAGGACGAGTGCTCCTTCATCTGATGCTGGTTGTTATGGGAGCCACTGGCGTTGCCGCGCCAGAAGCAGTTCTGACAGAGCTGGTAACCACGACAACGGAGGCAGCGATAGCGGAAGCCTGTCATACCATTGCTACGACAATAGGAGCATGACACGGGATGATAGACTGAGAAGAAGAGACGGAGAGAGACAGAATGTGTCACATGTAGCGTCAGCCTCAACACACTCCTCTGGTCACGCTCTTCAAGATGAATGTCTTGAGGAAGACATCACAAATCTCATGCAGATGCAATACTTTTGTTTACCGGTTAATTTACTGTGATAATAAACGGCAACAAATTAACCCATGGGGACAAATATCGTCTTGAATGATTTAGAAAACAATATATCAGCTCTTTTTTCCCATAAACATAATACACTGACAAAAAACAATTAACTGTAGGTAATGGTAGGGAGATAATATCATTTTATATCATATCTCAATATTATATTTTATTTGATGATAATTTCCTTGGAGATCAGAGGCTATGATTACTGCGATTTAATTTTATATCATGACAATTACTATTATTCTCTTCAGGGTTTATTTTGTCAAATAAAAAACAAAATGTTTTACTTCATCTGACTTTTCTTCTCATTTCAGATATTCTGATGCTGAAAATTTTTTTTTTATCATTATAATTGTTTTGAGACGTTTTGATTTCTGAAATGTTCTGCTGTTTGTGTTCATCATGTTCTGATCTTAAAGTTTAAAACCACAAACAACCGTCTCTTAGGACATTTTCATCTTGTTGAATAAGAACTCACAATGGACTCATTTTATTACAGGTGTGTTTTGGTCTTATGTCGTTTGTGTCTTCTTGCATCTTTTCTCTTTTTACTTCTTTTAAAAATATTTTAAAGCCACAAATAACCACCTGGCTTCTTCAACTTTTAATCAAGACCAAAACTCAGCCTTTAAACTTTAAAAAGACTTTAGAACAATAACGACTTGACATTTTGTAATAATTATCATGGACTGGTATGAACGTTTTTGGCCATATGATGAAGGAGCGTTACTTTATTGTGTGTTGAAGTTATCTGTGTGTGTGTTTGTGTGTGTTTGTGTGTTTACCATGCTCCACGTTGGCCAGGCGATGCATCAGAGGCAGCCAAACAAGACACGGAGGAGGATCCGCTACAATGTCCAGGAACATGTTGAGCATTACCCTCTTCTACATCAACGAGAACGAACACCGCAGACAAAACGCATTAGAAACAATTCAATAGTAAACCACTGGAATGTGTCCTAATACAGAATACACGGATAAGGTATGTAAGTGCACCTGCTGAGGGAAACACGAGCGCGCTAAGGTGTGAGTGTAGCCAAAGGACGGTCCTTCATGGGCCGCGGTGGGCAGCTTCAGCGCCTCCCTCAGGAAGCTGTCGAGCTTAGACTGAACCAACACTCCATGGGAGTCAGATACCTGAGAAAACACATCTGCACAAACACCGATCTTTTGGTCATTTCATTCGATTTTCATTTCATTAATTCAGCAGATTCGTGTCCTCACAGCATGATTCTCAGGTAAGCAGGTGTGAGGAAACAGCAGCACTGACATGTGTTTTCCACAAGGTGGCACATATGTAACACGTGTACATGTCAGACGGATTGAGATAACCTCGCAGACAGATGACATGCGGGGCTGGGGTTCGATCAAAAATGTTCAATACTGGTACCGATACCTTGGATTTGATACTGGTCCCTAAAGCAGATACTCGTTTCAAGGGCTGCAAATAAAGATTATTTTCATTGGCCATTATTTTCTTGATGAACTGAACAATAGTTTGGACAATAAAATCTCAGAAAGTGGTGAAAAAGTGTTTCCCAAAGCCAAAAACAACGTCCTCAAATGTCTCGTTTGGTCCAAAAGCCAAAAATATTCAGTTTACTGTCATAGAGAGAAAAAAAAAAAACAACAAAAAAAAAACAAAATAATTGAAATTTAAGAAGCTGAAGTCAGAGAATTTTGAGTTTGTTTCTTAAAATAAACTCAAACCAATTATGAAATATCAAAATAGTTGTTCATTAGAAAATTACAATATACATTATGGTGCAAATCTTTGCTGTTTAGTTATGAGAAATATTAATTATTCACTTTTTCACTAACATGCTTTTTTCTCTGAAGGAATTTATCACCGACTACAACTAAGGTGACCTGTAATAAATAAATAAAACATAGAAAATACAAAAAACACAAGTACAAAAGTGAGGTTTTTTTCTTGTGTTGTATTATTAATGATCTCTTGTTTGTATGTGAAGTCCACACATTCACCCTTAATTTCTAGGGAACGGGTCATTTTCATTTAAGGGATCGGTAACAGCTTCTGTGTCAGATGTGATGCTCCTACTCACAGCGAAGTTTATCTATCAGTTTTCCTCCACACAGCATGGACAGCATCGCCTTAACAGAGAGCACGGTCAGACGTCCATCTGGATCACTGGAACACACAGATCACAGTGTACGATATTTTACTCTATTTTTGTATTTTAAGGGTGAAGTCTCTAAGTCTGACAGTTCCTACGAGCTCCGAGTTATGATGACAAAAAGACGACTGTCCTTCTCCGCGTGTACCTGTCAACGGCAGCCAGTATGAACTCGACCAACAGGACAGTGCTCTCTCGTGGGTTAATGGTGTGCGTGGTGGGCAGGCGCTTGCCGAGCTGGTTGAACAGGGAGGACACCAGGTTCTCCAAACGGGTCACAGAGATGCCGGCGTGCAGCTCCACAGCGTTCAGACCAGCGTCCCGCACCGCCTCGATCACGTGGTAGATGTCAATCAGGTGCACTGTGATGAGCAGAGTGAGAACTTGCAACAAACTGCCATCTTATTTGACAAAAATCTCCACATTGATGTAAAAGAGCTGACTCACAGTTGCATCTCTTCTGTATGAACCTCAGTTTGCACGCTGTTCGGTAAGTAGAGAGACAAATGGCATCGAAGTTCTGCTCCGCTGCGGCAAAGAAGACAACAATCAGATGCATCAGTAATGGAAATAATATCCAAGCTCGAGCCAACCTCTTCAAACTCAGACCACAACAATGCAGAACATACTTCCTTTATCACAGGGCTCTGTTTAGAGTTACATATTTGACATTTTTTCTCTCCTACATGGAAGGTTTTCTTATTTGTCTTAAGGTCACTCACCAAGCTCGGCGAGGATCTGTCTCCCCTCTGGTCCTGCTGTCCCCGGGGTCCCCAGTGTCCCCCTCCCTCTGTCTCTCTGGCTCCCCTCCTCCATCACCATCCTGCACAAACACAAAACAGCAGGTAAACTAAACAACTCCAAACAACGTGAGGCAGTTTAATGCTTAACGAATATCAAACGAACAATGGTGATCAAACCTGCTGGTTCCCCCATATGTGTTACTTATTGTTTTATTAGGTTTCATTGTACAAAGTTAAAAAAGCCTCTGCAAGAATCTTCTAATGTTTCGGACATTAGACATACAATGCAGGCTTTTCCCTTGGTTTCTGGAGGGATGTGTTTGGGTTGTGGTACAATAATCCTAAATTTGTGGAAGATTATTGTACATGGTTGTGGAGTCTAGAGGTCCTTCTGCAAGACAATTGTACATTTCTCAATAAGAAATATGTTATTTAGCATAGGGCTGGGCGAGCTCATGATTTTAGATCTCTCTCAATTTGTCATATGATCTACTTTTCACAGGGATCGTAAAGATTGTGTCACTAAAAAAAATAAAATAAATAACACTGTCAAACCTTTTCTACCCAGCTGATATTCGTTTTCAATGGCCCGTTTATCAGTGTAATTACAGTGTTTTATGGAGCGTTGCACATACACGTTGCACTAACCTATGGGTTTGTAGCATTAACGTCGCTAGCTTAGGTCGCTAGGTTAGTGACTTTATTTCGGTTCCTTGGTAGCGATACTTTACCGTCTCTCCGCACTAAAGTGTTAGGATTTAGTCTGCATTAACTTGTAGAGTTTGTGTAACGTGCCTTTTGCTGCTGCTGAAGAAGTAATAATGAAGAACCCTGTGAGCTGCAGCTCCTGAACTCCAACGTGCAGTGAGTCTGATTTACACAGATGTTTTAGAGTTACGCAGTTACCTACAGTCACTAGAGCTGGAGAAAGTCATTCTAGTTAGTTCTGATGCGCTCCACAGTGATTTAACATGAATTTGCCTTAGGTGGTGCTCACCATGGCTTGGGTGCTGCGCCTAAGCCTTATAATGGTTGGGAAAACCCTGCAGTGTGTGCACCTTGAAGAAGGCTCGCATATTAAAACATTTTTGCACAGTGTGCGGAGGCTTTTTTCCCCCTTTAAGCTCCAGCACCGGAACTGAGTGTGATACAGGATAAGCAGGGATTTTTTTTCTTCAATTAGCGAGTTACTGTTATGTTATATAATGTTGCTATTTGGCTTGATATTTTAGATGAATAAACCATGTTTCCACATGTTTGCTGTGGCTATGTGAGCACATTTCTGTTTCAGTCGCCCAGCAGCAATTCAAACCTGAAATGTCCTCCATGTTTCTGGTGGATGTTTGGACTTAAAAACTGAGTTAAAGTTCAATGAAAAAGTTTAAAAGTTAGATGGGAATCAACAAAATACCACTACATTTATTTATACAGCACATGGCACTGTGTAAATGAACTGTGACTTCAAATACTGACACACCCTTATGAAGCCAAACAGGCTCACATTCAGGGACAACAGAGGATGAGTCGAGGACTTGGTAAATAAACACATTAATGAGGGCGACTGATGAAATCTGATCTGGAGGATGGCATTTACAAAACTCAACAAGGACACAAAGAAAGAAAGAAAGAAAGAAAGAAAGAAAGAAAGAAAGAAAGAA
>JAPQRN010000427.1:0-17669 GCA_037367275.1 Coranthus polyacanthus | reverse complement strand
CATTATTTACTGAAAGTATGACGTCAAATGAAGACGGTCAGTCTGGAGGATTTACTGAAACCTGGTGGTTTGAGGTGGATTTAGCCTTAAACTAAACTAAACTAACCTGATTGTCCTGAACATTGACTGTCATTCACTTAGTTCTTCTTACTTCTCTTGTTTTAGACGTGGGCAGTAAGATAAAGCTGGAGCACATTCTGTATAAGGTTGGAGTCGGGACAAGATGTGGAGAAGGAAAACAACATCCTGACGACGGACCAGACACGTTCTGCTCCTTCCCCTGGGCCGAGATGGTGGTGGAGGATCTGTAAGATGGGTTTAAACATGAATAGAAACAAAAAGACACATTTAGACACTGTTCTTGTGTTTGTTTACTGTGTGTTTGTGTTTCAGTTGTACAAACAGGAGGTCCTGTAAGGTCCCGGTCACTGAACTGGTTTTTGGTGAATATCCCTGTGAAGAACAGACCAGATACCTGGAGGTGTCATACAGCTGTGCTACACCTCCTCCTCCTCCTCCTCCTCCTCCTCCTCCTAAACCTGACTGTACGTATATAAACACATCTGTACGTACATGAACATCACGTCACTTTCACCACAGGTCAGTTTAGTTTCTCTAAACTCTTGGAAACTCGTCACTTAATGTTTCCTCAAACATGAGCAGAAAGAAGAGATTTATTAAACACAGACAAACCATCAGATTCAGAGTTTATGTGGTTATTAGGTGATGATATGTTCAAACTACTGAACAGATTATCAGAGGTTGAACCTGAAGCTCTGAACCAGATCAGACTCTGAGGTGGAACATGAGACATGTAGACTCTGAATGGACTGTTATTACAGACTTTCAGTTACCTGAATAGTGAGGTGTGGATGTAGGAGAGGAATCAGTCGTGTCAGCATTGTCAGGATGAGTGAAAACATGGTGACACAAAACCAAACAAAGAAAGGATGACAGAGACAGAGGTAGACCAGTCCTTCATGACTTCTGTGAACCTAGCCCACATAGGCAGGTAAAAGCTGAAGACCCTCCCACTCCACATACCAGGCCACGCCCAGGTCACGCCCAGTATCTACAGGTAAACAACAGAGCAGACAAGCAGAGTGGAAGGACTGTTATTACAGACATAGAAACACACCGTTAGTGACGGTTTCTCCAAAAGACAGACAGTTTGTTACAAAACCTCCAAGAGTCAAAGCTTCAGGATGTTTCGTGTTTGATTCTAAACATTCACTGCTGTTTGTTTTTCTCTGCAGGTGAAAATAAATCAGCAGGTGAAGCCTGAGTCCAACGTTCATGAACTTTTATTCTTCATCATGTGGATCAAACCTAAACTTAACGTGTTCAGACTCAGAAACATGAGTTCAATTCACTCAAACCTCATGTTTCTGTTTCAACATGTTTCAAATTTACTCCAGAAGGATTTAAGTAAACATCAAATCAAACCATCTCTGTGAAGTAAATTCAGTTTGGTTTTTACTCTTCATTTTAAAGAACATGTTCATGTGAGACTCAGTGTGTTACAGTTTATTATGACTGTTATGATGATATTTGAAGATGAATATTTCTGCAAAACTTCACACAAACCAGAGAACCTCACATCAAACCTTTTATGTCTTTTATGTAAAACTTGCATCTATGTATTAAATGCAAACCATCAAACACCAACTACAACAAATGACAATAAATGTCATTAAGTCATAAATGTGGTAAATATACAGGTTTCCACGTGTAAAGTATGAATCAATATAAACATTATGAAAAAGTAAACGTATGTAATCAAAACGTCCTCAATAACTAAAGAAAATAAAAACATTTGAAACAAACAGTAAACCTTTGTTTTGTTTCTGTTCATTAAACCTCATCAGATGAAACTGACTTTAAATCAGTTTGATTCAGTAAATATTAGTGTTGTCAAAACCACCTAAACCAAGACCAGACCGGATTCACAACAAGGAAACAAATGTTTTAGACTGATGTGGTTTAAGGTCTGAAATGAATCCAGAATGAGGTGGAAAGAAGATCCAACAACTGGGTAAAAATTTAACAACTAAAAGAAATGTTCAAACCACAGACATGAAGAAATCAGAAAAAACAGTAGATGTGACATCCTACAGCTGGTCTGGACTGGACTCCACGTAAAAGTCCTCTTTGACTGAGACCAGGGGACTGGCCGGGGCCGGGAGGCCAGGACCATGACCGGGACCAGGACCAGGACCAGGACCAGGACCAGGACCAGGACCAGGACCAGGACCAGGACCAGGACCAGGAAAGGGAATGGGGCCAGGATCATGACTGGGGCTGAGGCCAGGACCAGGACCAGCTGGGGCCAGAATTGGGGCCAGAGCCTGGGCCGGGAGGCCAGGACCATGATTGGGACCAGGAACGGGAATCGGGCCAGGATCATGACCAGGACCAGAAACTGAAAACACCTGATGATGATCAGCCGCAGGTTCCATGTGAATCCACCAGGTGTCGCTGTGGTTTATGTTTTATACAGATGCTCATGTTTCCATTAGAAACATTGAAGACATAAATATTCAAACATGAGAAACTAATCCTCAGATTAATACACGTGTCTCATGTTAAAGTGTTTCATGAAGCTTGACATGTTTAATTTATCTTCAGTCATTTTAGAAAATCATTCATGAATATGTATGTATATGTATTTTCAGGTGAAACTAAACGGTTTCTGATCGTTTAACTTTAGTTTGTGTAAATTCTCTTTGAGACTCAGATTAAATATGTTTTATATTTAATTAATGTTCATTTGTTTCTTTGTGAACAGTTTGTTCAAGTTTAAAACTAAACATTAAATACATTCACAGATTAATAATAATAATACACTATAATAATATTAAACTGAATTAAATGAATAATAACAAATAAAGAAGCAGAGACTGAAAAGACATGAATTCATGTGTTTTATCCTGATCTTGAGTCTCTTCAGTTTCTGTTTTTATGCTGATTCACTTTCTTTAGGTTCAAGTTACATTTTCACGTCATTTTATGAAGAATCGAAAGTGAAAGTATTTGAATCACTTTGACGGTGACAGACTCAGACCAGCTCAGACCCAGAACCTGCTCAGACCCGGGACCTGCTCAGTTCGGCATGGAGGAGCCCCGCTGCCCGCCTCTGACCGTAGAGGGAGACTGGAGTCCGGCCCAGACCCGGACCGTGCGGAACAAACTGCAGCTGTATTTCCAGAGTAAGAAGAAGTCTTCAGGAGGAGACTGTCGAGTGGAACTGGACGACGGAACCCGGACCGCCAAAGTCCACTTCACATCCCAGGACGGTGAGTCCAGGACCGGGTTGAGCCCAGAACCAGTGGAGTCGGTTTGTTGTGAGTCACGATGAGGCGGATCTGAGGAACTAAAGACAAGTCATATTTAATCATACAAACTGTGAATATATGAGTTTATATCAACAAACTTCATCTGCTGCTTGAATTTACGGCCTTAAAGAGGCTTTGAACGCAACACAGAATCTTGAAACTTTTCAATGATTTTAAATCACATCGTTTTTCAACCTTTATTCATTGTCTCTGTTTAAAACACGTTGAATCATAAACGTCTCATGACTTCAAGTCCCAGGATGCACCGCGGCTCCAGCCTGACCCTCTGTCTTTAACAGATGAGTCACAACAATAACTGCTTTATAACCTTTGAAAGAGGAAACATTTACTGTTTGGTCACATTAACCTGAACCTGAATTTAAATCCTTTAAATTAAGCCACGAGAGAAATCTAAACAAACAAACAAAAACAGAAAACTGGACAAATCTGTGCATTGACAAAATGTTTGACAAAGAAAATCACTGAATAGTTGTAATTTTTCAAGTTTTGACTCATTGAAAGTTGTCAATAATTTGGTGAAACAGGAAACTGTGAAGTTTAATTTGAAACGACCTGATGAATAATAATAATAATAATAATGTGAATATGTTTCAGTCCGAGATCGAGTTGTGGCCAAAGGAAACCATGAGATCGTCATCGAGCACCAGACTCTGACGTTAAGACTCGTCTCTGAACCTGTGAGTTGGATTCACTTCTAAACACATACGTGACGTTTACACTACATGTGTTTTTATTTGTAATGTCTTGTTGTTGTTGTTTATCTGTGTGTTGTTATATGTTTTTTTGTCTCATCTTTAAGGACCACACATGTATGTCCGTGATGTTTGATGTGTTTCTTTTTTTTCCCCAGGTTTTCTTTCAGTTCATCGATGTTTAAAGCTGTGATGACTTTTATGTTGCTGTTATTTGACTAAAAATGATCATTTTAGGTCAATGTTATTATAATATTTAGAAAGTATCACAAAACTAATTTGGATGAAATCGACACATAATTCACTTCAGGTTTAATTCAAACAGATATTTTGAAGCTGGTTTCCATAGAAACAGGTGAGTCATACAGTCTGTGCTGTTGTCCACGTCCCTCTGCATCGATTGGTTATTGATCGTAACCTGGCAACAGGAGGCTGTTCTTCTTCTATGACGTCTGCACTCATTAGTCCAGTTGTTCGTTGGACTCTGAACTCGTATAAAACCAGACGAGAGACGTTTTAAGAATCTCACGTTAAAGAGACGCTGCTTTCACGTTTCAGCTGCTCAAACTCAAACTGTGTTGTAGATTTTTAATGGTCTTTTATAAACATTTCTCAAAAACTAAATCCGTGTCCTTGTAGACTTTGCTGTAATCCTGGTCCTGGTCTGACTTTATGGAGGCAGGTTAAACATTTACACCTGAACAGACTCACATCGTGTTTCTGTCAACTGATTTAAACATGGATATAATGATGAAGATGAAATGAAAACTCATATTCAGTCAGAATTACAGCCAATGTAGAACCTTAAAGAGAAAAAAGAACAGTATGGTTTAAGTATCAACAAATTCTGAACAAAGACTTAGTTTAAAACATCACTAAATGTGTAGATTTATGTCTTATGACCTGTAACGTTATAATTATTATCAACATCGTCATCTTCACATCTCGATCTCATGCATTTAAAGTTTAAACAAAACGGTGAATGTGATGTTTAGGGTCAACACGTAAAACACATGTTCACACATTTTCCTCATTGTTATTTAATCCTGTGTTTTATTCTTCAGATCCAAACGAACAGTGATGACGTTTCAGGTAAAAACTGTTCAACTTTCTGTTTATTTAACTCATCATTTTTAAAGGTTTCATTGAAAGAAAACTGTGATTTTTCTTTATTTTTCTTCATGTTTTTACAGAACATGCACAATAGAAACTAGAGGATCTACAGGAACAGATGTGTGTTCATTGTGTCTGTGTTAAAGTTCATCTTTTTTCATTCTCTGGTTTATTTCTTTATTTTCCTCAGATCCACAGACTCAGAGGTCAGAGGTCAAACCTGACACTGAAGCCACTGATCAAAACGAAGACGGTATAAACAGACTCATGTTTATATTTACATCTTCATTTTTTTCTCGGTTTGTTTTTGTCTTTTTCTCAGTTTATTTTTGTCGTTTTCTTCAGAGTGTCCGTCGTCTCCATCGTCCTGTGTGGTTTTGGAAAACGTGTCTGACAGTATGAACACAGATCTGCTGTGTATGTTGGTGGAGAACATGTCGGGTTTGGACGAGACCGGATTCAGTCTGGAGATCATCTGGGAATCGAAGACAGCTGTGATCACATTCAACTGTCCCACAGGTAACAAACACCTGGAATCTGTAAGATGAAATCACTGCTGATCTTAGTCTGTACAGAGTATTTGATGACAATAACTGAAGTCCAGAAAATCACAGACTGATCCTTTAAACACTAATAATGATCCTCTCAACACATGATGAGTCTGATCCAGGTTTAAAGAGCAAAGTAAAGGCTGTTATTTTGTCTGAGGATTAGTTCAAAAACAGAAAATCAGACCACACCACATACCCATCAGAAATTCTGTTAATGTGATGTTTTTCAGACGTAGAGAAGTTCATCGCTGTGAGTCAGAGTAGCACAAAACTGCAGAAACGTGGACTGAGCGTTCGACTACTAGACGCAGCGACGAGTGTCCGAGTGGAGAGGATTCCAAACACTGTGGTTAAAGGTACGAAATATTAAAAACGTCTGCCTTCTACTGGGAGTAAGGGTACAAAGAGCTGGTGTGTGATGGAAACACATCTCTGAGATGTAGGAGTTATCGCTGCTAGTGGCAGACCACAGCTCCACCACTTGGACGTGGAGAACGTCTGAGATGGTCTGAGGATTGTGGTCCACACGCTGTGAACTGGAATCCCTCCAGCAGAGGATGGAAGTGTCGAGAGGTGATGTAGAGGCCAAGGATCGAAGGCGAAGGGCTAACTGTGGTGATGAGGATGGAGGCCTTGGATGACGGCTGCAATGGCATCAAGCATTAGCCAGAGCAGTCTGTATTCTTGGCAAATACATTGTCCCTTTCTGCGGACCGGTTCGTTGTGTGGTTTGCGGATCTTGTCTTTCAAGGCCTCGTACTGGGGGATCTTTAAACTGAGGAGCTTGGGAGTAAAGGTGTGGTAAAAGTTAAGGGACTTGACGACATGTGGGTCCATGACAGCAGCCTCCTTCTTCGAAGAGCAACGGCTCCATCCTTGGTGACCTGGAGATCAAGGAAGTCGATGGAGGTCAGTCTGAACTGGGTCTCTCCTGGCTGAGCTGTTTGGACGTAGGACAGGCGTTCCTCTTTAGAGATGATGGTGATGGAGCCCTGAGTCCATGAGGTGCTGGTTCTTGAGGCCAAAAAGGCAGATTAAGTCACTACTGAATGCCTTCCTCTGTGTTTCTACCACTCTGAAACAACATGGAGGTAGTGCCAAAGTGTGGACAGGACACGCCACAGCTGCACAGTGTTGACCAGACAGGGAAATATGTACCAGCCTCCTCAGCCCAGGCATGGCAGTCAGTGTGTGTTTGGTGGTCTACCTAAAGCAGCCTGTACCTGAACCATGACGAGGCTGGTTGTATTGCAGCACAAAAAGTGCATCTGCTCAACTCAGTTCATGCTAAATAAAACATACAGCTCACATTACACACAAAGCACATGCATAAGTACAGATTATGATGAATTGTGTCCATAAAGTCTGCTACAACATACTGTATTTATTTCAATAAAACACCTGATTACAATCAAATTGCAGCTCATTACTTTTCTAATGACATGAAAACACTTCTATCGCTGATGTTTTAGTTGTGTCACTAACAGCTGCTCATAACATAACTACTGTTAAGTACGGATACGACTTAAGATAAAGTGACTGAGGAGGATGGTTCCACTGGGAAAGTGTCTGTTTCTGTTCAGTTGTTTAAGGTTGTTTGTGTGTTTTTCTTCACAGACATGTTGGCTCTGTATTTTGAGAAAAGCTGGACCTCACCAGACTCTATCACCATGATCCCTGATGAACAAGCTGCTGTCGTCTCTTTCACTGACTCTAAAGGTTTACATGTTTGTAATTTGTCTTTACGTATGGATAACAGTACATCCTGTGGTGTTTGTTGATTTAAATGTTTTCCACTGTGTGATCTTCTTTACAGTTGTCGACAGTATTTGCGTCAAAGAGGACCATCTGATGGGATCTATCGCTGTCAAAGTGTATCGATACTATGACTCTCTGGGCTGCGCTCTGTATGGTAAAGAACGTCCGCCGTTTAAGATGCCTGAGTCCTTTGTAGAAAATGTTCACAACATTATCTGGAAATTCCTCCAGAAGAAGAAACTGTCTGACAGCATCAACAGTCAGATGCATCCATTCTTCTGCAGCGTGGACCTTAACAGTCCTGAGGTGAAGCTGAGTTCGCTGCCGAGCTTTCTGAGGCAGAAAGATCTGAATGCTCAGACTGTAGAGACCTGGAGCAGCTCTGCTCTGCAGGCTTTCAGACAGCTGATGGGTCAGTACTGTGCATTTGACTGTCCTGCCTCTGGACCAGCCTGGAAACTGGCAGAGAAAGATGTGCGTTCAATGGTGAGAGATGAAGCTGAGCTGGTTCTGGATGCCTCCAGAGGAGTTCTGACTGTTGCAGGTCGAGTCGAAACCATAAAACAGATCAGAGCGTCGGTGGAGAACCTCATCCTCAAAGCTATGAGTAACATTGATCGGCAGACTAACACCACGTCTGAGATCATGAAACTGTCTTCTGCTATGTTCTACATCCTGAAGCAGGAAGGAGTCCAGAACGCAGCACTGGACATCTCTCCAGACATGAAGATGTCCTACAATGAACAAAATCACATACTGACCATCACCGGACTCCCTGCAGAGGTGTTCAAGATGAAGGCCTGGACCTTAGAGAAGAGCGTGGCCATGAAGAAAAAACCTCTGAACCTTCCTCCATCTCTTCTGGAGTTTCTAAAGATGGTGGATCCAATGGAGATGTCCCAGGACCTGTTCACGTCTCAGGGCATCAGCGCCATCTACAGTGTTGACCACAATGGCCTCTTCCTGTTGGGCAGCTCTGACAGTGCCCTCAAAGACTCAGAACGAAAGATGAAATCGGTTTTGTTCATGCAGAATCTGAATGTTGAAGATCAAGGAGTTCTGAAGCTCCACACCTGGAAAGACCTTAACCAGAAGCTGCTGGACTCCTACAACTCTTTAAAGAAGAGGACCATATCCATACAGATCTCCACAGAGAGACCAGACCAGATCATGTTGGCAGGATTCCTGAATCCGGTGAAGGAGGCTTCTCGCAGTCTGAGCGAATTCATCCAGAACTACTCTCGAATCAAGGAGACAGTCCGAGTTGAGTCCTGTGCTGTGGTTCAGTTCATTGAGAGGAAAAAGTCAAATGACTGGTCCAGCATTGCCCAAGACCACGACGTGAGTATCCAGTTTGACTCAGAGCGGCCGAGGATCATCATTGCTGGCGCTCGTCTTCATGTCCACAGAGCCAAGTCCTGCCTCAGCAACCTGACACAAGCCCTGTTCACTGATACACTAACTGTGGAAAAACCAGGGGCGAAGAAGTACTTTGTGACTCAGGGAAGCATCTTCCTGTCAGCGATGATGTCAGAGCTCAGCTGTGTGGTGGTTCTGCGTCCGGAGCTTCAGGAGGAAGACGAGGAGGATGAGGACTGTGAGGATGAACACAACCTGTGTTACTGTACAGTGAAGATGGCCGGTGGCGTGCAGGTTTCTGTCAGTAAAGCCAACATCTGTCGGCTCACCGTCGATGCGGTGGTGAACGCAGCCAACGAGGAGCTGCAGCACATTGGTGGTTTGGCTTTCGCACTGCTCAATGCTGCAGGACCAGAGCTGCAGAAAGCCTCCAATGAATACATCACCAAATATGGAAACCTACGGCCTGGAGACGCCATAGTAACGCCTTCATACAACCTGCCCTGTAAGCACGTTGTGCACGCCGTGGGGCCACGGTTCAACAGCTCAGACCAGAAGACGTCTGTACAGCGTCTGAAACTGGCCATCACCAAGAGTCTGAGGGAAGCTGAGAGCATCGGCTGCAGCAGCATCGCTCTGCCGGCCGTCAGCTCAGGCGTGTTCGGGTTTCCTGTGGAGCTCTGCGCTCAGACCATTGCTCAGGCCATCCGGGAGTACTGTGACGGACTGCCGGGTCTGGGAGCACTCACCGAGATCCAGCTGGTGGACAACAATGACCACACCGTCAGAGTCCTGTCCACCGCTGTGAGCAGAGAGTTCAGCGACCTCCGACCTACGATGACAGTTCCACAGCAGAGAGGAGGATTCAGCGCTGGAGCCACAGGGTGAGTTTAAAACATACTATTATAATGAACTTTTACTGTTGTGTTCATACTGTCTACAAGGAAATACAAGTCAGGACATTTTAATATCATACATCCCAACTTTTATTCTTATTTGGGTTTGTATTTATGTCAACAACACAATTTATGTACAAATAATGGTGAATGGAAGTACTATTTTCACATGTGTTGAACAAGTCACTGAGTGTCACTGTGAGAAGAAAAAGCTAAAGAACGACTTTCTGTATTTAGTGTATTCACTCAGCGTCAGCAGTCTGTACTGTTGGACCAGCGGACATCATTTCAGAGTCTTTACCTGTGTTTGTTCAGATCCAGCATCAGGAGACCTGACAGATCTGGACTCTTTGAAACATATGTTTCATATGTGTTTAACAGTCTTTATTGTTCTGTCAGAGGACCTCCACGGGGTCGAGGACAAAGTTGGGGTCGAGGTTCACATCAGAGTCAGTCTCCTGGCGGCCGTCATTTTGGTGAACAAGGAAGAGGAAGAGGAGGAAGAGGAAGAGGTTTTCAGGGACCGAACAGAGGTGGTCAGAGTCCCAGAGGAGGATTGTCCAGACCTGGAGGAGGAGGGTACACTGTCTGCTTATAATTACTCTTCTTTAGTTATGAAACAAGAAATGAAATGAAACAACCAAAACCTTAAAAACAAAATGTCTGGTTATATCACATACAGGGTCAGATCCACAAAAGGAGGAGGCACAAAAGTGGCAGCGAAGGATGGAGTTCACTGCAGATAGTGTCATGTTGACACTGTGTCCTTCACATAAATTAGGGAATATTCATATATTCAGTGTAAAATCTGTCCCTTTCTATGAAAATAATGCACACAGTTTGACGGGTGATATTAACTCCTGCAGAAAACTGGTGTTAACTGAACATAAATGTACGTGTTTGCACCAGCAGATCATTAGCGCAAAAACTTCTGTGAATACATCCTTAAAACAGAACAGATTATTTCTCAAATGCTGCTTAATTCACAATTAGTGCATGAAACACACTCTGTGGATTCAGCCCACAGTGTCTCAGTGTAGTCTTCTAAAAATCTCACCTAAAACAAAGTCTTCACATTTAAAAAAACAACATATCAGTGTCAGAAAACCGGACCACCTTTCCTGTCTTTAGCTCCCTGCTTCCTCCTGCGTGACATTGTTCCTGATCTTTAATATTTGTATTTCACTATATATCACAACAAGTTATTCCTGACAATAAAACTCATAAACAGGTTCATCACATGGCTCCCATTCCATAATAACCTTCAACTACTCATTCAGCAGTAGGTTTATGTTCCTTCATGGTTCGATTCACATTAACGTTAACTCCTGTTCTGTGATTGGCTGCAGGCCAGGTCAGATGGAGCAGACCACCGCTGAAGGTCTGAGGATCATTCTCCAGAAGGGAGACATTCAGGACCAGACTGTGAGTATTTAGGAATTTCTATGAGTTAAACCTTTAGTTATCTTTAATAAACAGTGTGATCCTGACATGGAAATGTGGTGTTTTACATCAAACGTCCAGTAGATGGCAGTGTGATTATACTTACTGTCTTAGTGACACTTGACACTTATGGTTACATACAATAACTTTTTCTTTTCTACAGCAATTGTGTAAAGCTTAAATGTCCAGAAACAGCAGATTTGGGACAAAATCATTGTCTTGGAGTCCCAAGTCAAATGCATTTTCTAATGTAATGTCATATATGTCTTATATATCTTAAACAGGATACACTAAGCTCACACAGTCCCATCAAATCAAATTGGATTTTTAAGTGCTTTTATTTAATATGTTTTGAGCTTTTATCATATTTTAGAGTTTTAAAAAAAGTAGTGTTTAGTAAATATTACTAGTTACACTAAGTTACTGCATATGAAAGTAAGTAGTTACTAGGAAATTGTCCACTTCTTCACATCTGATCACTCTTCAGCTGAAGTCATTTAAAGCTTTGACTTATCAGTAAGCTCTGACCTCAGTGATTCACCAGCTCTTTAGAGTTACTAGATTAGTCACATAGATGAATAAACTGACCGTGTGACGTCTTATATCTGCTCAGACTGACGTCATCGTCAACACCATCTCTGAGACCATGAACCTGAACCAGGGAGCAGTTTCTAAAGCCCTGCTGCAGGCGGCCGGACCCGGACTTCAATCAGCTGTTCGATCTGAGGCCAAAGTCACCACGTTGAAATACGGCGACGTTGTTATCACCGACGCCTTCAGCCTCCACTGTCAGAAAGTCTTTCACACCGTCTGTCCTCACTGGGACAACGGTGCTGGCCAGGCCGATGAGGTGAGACCCTCTAGTCCAATCAGGTTTCAGGAGGAAATCATATTTGATGTCATTCATTCTTCCTGCTGACCTTTATCACCTTCTAGAAATAAAGGCTTTAACTCATAAAACGTGAAAAACTCAAACTAACACTAAACTAATATTAAACTTAACTAGAACTAGTCAGTTCATCTAAATAAAACTCTAATTAAACTGGAATCCAAAACCAAACTGAAAGACTGAACAGAGGTTTGTTTTCAGCTCTTCTCTCTCTCTCTTTGTGTCAGGAGTTAATTTCCATCATTAGATTTTGTCTGGAGGAGGCAGAGAAACTTCAGATGGTCTCGCTGTCCTTCCCGGCCCTCGGAACAGGAAACCTGGACTTCCCCAGAGACCTGGTGTCCAAAGCCCTGCTCAGAGAGATCCACGGATTCAGCCGAAGACGAAGGCCTCGTCATGTGAGGGAAGTTAACATCATCGTCCACCCGTCTGACAACCACACTGTGGATGTGAGTCTGAGTTTAACTCATGTCTCGAGACCAGAGTCTGAGTTTCTTACAATACACTACACACTTTTTCATGTGTTTGTCAGTGTTTCACCAGAGAGTTCAGAAGTCACAATGGTCAGAGAAACATCCAACCTGAAGCAGAGGAATTTAACCAGTCACCAGTTCACAGAGCCGTCAGCCAACAGCAGTCCTCAAGTAAGAAACACCTTTTAAAATGTAGAATTAACCACATGAAACATACGTTCAAACATTTGACGTGAAAAAAAGTCAATTACATCATGGTTGCATTAATGTGAATGGCACCACTTTACAATAAGAGGACCTTAAGTTGTACCAGTTTTCATACATGGATTCAGACTCAGTATTTGACAGGTTGATGCTGTTAAATCTCAGTTGTACAGTTTACATCATCTTGTCTCTTCATCAGTCACATGTTAAACCATTTACATTTAAAGACCTAAAATACATCACATTTATTATAAATTACTAACATTTAAGAACCAACCAGGTCCAGGTGTTGTCAGTAACAGTCTTCATTTATCATTTTATTAATCCAGTATTTGTCAGGAAACAAAATTAAGGAATAACTATGAACCTTGTTACTGTTTGTTACTGTTTTCAGACACTGTTATCATTATATTTAATCCAGTAGGGTTAGGGTTAGGGTTAGCAGTAGAGATCAGTAGAGAGTAGAATAGAGATCCATGTTTAGCTTAGAGTTATAAAACACTGTTACCAAACTACTCATTAACTCAAATTACACCATATGGCATGAAACACTCTGTGGTCTGAACAGAAGGGCATTCAATGTCATTACACAAACTATAAACATCGTTTGCTCCACTCATGAAAAATTTAAGAAGCATAAATAAAGCCACAGATGAAATGAACTGCCTACATGTAACATAAAGAATAAGATTCAGAATCAGAGAGATGCCGTCACATATCAGCATCTGCTCCGTGAACCAATGAAAACTCCACCATCACCTCTGGCCTGTTGAACATAAACTAATGTGTGTGTTTCAGGTTCGTTCAGTCAGGTGTCGTCTCCATCTCTAGGCGTCTATCGGATGCAGATGGGTCACCTGACCCTAGAAGTTTCCTCAGGTGACATCACCAAGGAGACCAGTGAGGTCATCATCAACTCATCCAATTCGGACTTCACCCTGAAGTCAGGTGAGTCCTGTTGAAACCTCTGTAGAGTGAGCACAACTGTAGATTAGTTTGTATTTATTTAGATTCACCTGTAACTGTTTGTGATTTATATGTTTTACTGCATTTTACACTTTTTCCTAAATTAAAGTGAGATTTTATAACTCTGACAGATTGAAACACATTCTTCCTGTTATTAACTTAGAGTTGGGTGTAAACATGATTTGGGTTAGAAACCTGTCTTTCTACTGAGAACATCTTATTTAAAGTGTGGATATGTGGAATATATTTAATGTAGCTGTTTTTCCATCTCGTTTTTCAGGAGTGTCGAAGGCGATCTTAGAGGCTGCAGGACTCTCAGTGCAGTTGGAGTGTTCACAGATTGGTATGTCTTCATCACACTGACACATCAACTTCATCTGCAGAAAAAAACACAACCTTTACCTGGATAAATCAAATATTAGGCAGTCTGTCCTTTCTGAGCTAAGTCTAGTGAAGAGATGCATAATGGGAAATGTAGGATTGTAGGATGGACATAAACACCTCACCAGGAGGCATCCAGGATTGATCTGAACCAGATGAACCACCTCAACTGGCTCCTCTGGATGTGGAGGAGCAGCAGCTCTACTCTGATCCTCCTGATGACCCAACTCCTCTCCCTGTCTCTAAGGGAGAGCCCAGACCCATTTATATTGTAACTCCTCTACTTGAGGCAGCAACTCATCCACAACCCAGTCACACCTCTCCAGGTCTCAATGTCACTCATATGAGGACAGAGGGAGCACCTTCCAGGCCCTCTCCAGGAGGTGGAGGTGGAGGTGAGTCTGACTATATCTACCCGGGGTCTCTCAACCTCCTGCATCAGCTCAGGCTCCTTCTCCACTAGGGCGGTGACGTTCCATGTCCCTAAAACAAGTTTCAGCAGCCGGGGATTGAATCCCCACCTTTGGCTGTCACTGATCTTCAGAGCACTGGACCTCACAGAGCTCCGGACCCCTACAGCTCCTCCTGCTGGCAGCGGGCCCACAGGCCCTCGAGCTAAGCCCAGCCAAGGCCCGTGGCTGAAGGCCCGACCACCAGGCGCTCATCAAGATCCCTCCCCCAGGCCTGGCTCCAGACGGGGGCCCCAGTGTCTCTGATCTGGGCCAGGTACCTAGGTCTCTTTGGAGACCCTATGAGGGGCAAACTGCCCCTGACAACATAGCTCCTATTCTAGGATCATTCAGTCACTCAACCCCTTCACCGTGAAGGTGGCGATTCATGGAGGGTTTAAAAGTGCCACAGCTTTTTGTTTCCTTTATATTTAATATTTTAGATGCTGTTGTTTGCTCTGACTCTGTAACAGTTTATAAACATGTTTTCAGTGTCTAGTGTCCTGTGTATTCATTGTCCCGTGTTGATTATTTGTTGGTCTCTGCAGTGAATTCTGTAGGTTTCCAGCATCGACCCATGATCCTGACGTCAGCCGGACATCTACCCAGCAGGAACATCATCCACGTTGTCGGACAGAATGATCCCGCCAAAATAAAAGACATGGTTTACACTGTGCTGAAGTTCTGTGAGGAGAACAAGTTCAGGACAGTGTCTTTCCCTGCTCTGGGAACAGGTCTGTTTTCAGATTTAATCAAACACTTTAAACCTCAGATGAAGCGTTCTGTTTTTAGAAAGAAGACGCCTCTGCTTTCTCTCTAACTTGGTTTTTTCTTCCTTCCTGTCGTTCGTTTTTCATTTGTCATTTCACTGTGCAGCCATGGAAGAAAGAAATACTTATTTTTACCAGTCATAATTCCAGTTGTGAATATCCTTAATGATATCTTTACTAGTCAGAGTATATTATGGATTTTCAAAATGACATTCTGACTAGTAAAAGTTGTTGATTGTAGATAGGTTTAATAATTGTATTACAGGTATGCAGAATGTTCATTCTAAATATCAAAATGTCATTGTGAATGTCTGAAATGAACCGAATTAAACATATCTGTGGTATATATCAGTCTAGATATGAAATGTGAAAACAGCTCACCATAAGTTTGTGTCTCATTAAACCATCAAACATTAATATTAATGAGAAACAAGAGACTAAAGAACACAAACTTCAAAATCTCAAACACATTGCTTACGAAACTTATTTAATAGAAGATTTTCAGTCAGAACCAAACAGTGTTTCTTAGTTTGACATTTCTGTTCACAGATATAAAGTAAAAACACAGTTTCCTAAGGAGTTCATCATCTGCAAACAATAGTTTAAAGTATGCTAATGAAAACTAATTGATTATTTGGGTTATTGGTCATATGCCATTTAAAAATCAGTAAATGATCAGTAGAGATACAATAATTAGTCAGTTACCCTTGAAAGAAAAAGAAAGAAAGGTTAATTAGTGGACAGTAAATTATTAGTTTTTAGTCCAACATTTGATGATGTCTGTTTTGTAGATCAGAGGATTAAATGAGAAAAGAATCATCTGATCAGCAGAGACAGATCTGATCTGATCCTGATCTCAGGACAAACTCAGCAGCTGATAAAAACTAATCACTAACTCATTTACACTCATGACCCTCATCTTCATCATCCTCGTCCCTGCCGTGTTGATCAGGTCAGGGCGGGGCTAGCCCATCGATGGTGGCGGACGCTATGGTCGGAGCGGTGGTGGAGTTTGTGAGGAAGAAGCAGCCGAGGTTCGTCCACAGCGTCAAGATCCTGATCTTCCAGACGAACATGACAACCGAGTTCCACCGAAGCATGAAGAGGAGGGAGGGCGAGGAGGTTCAGGAGAAAGGATTCTTATCAAAAGTCAAAGGTTGTCACACACTTCAAACACTTTTAAACACTCACATTACTCTTGTAGGACATGAGATCGGTTAAACACTTTTTGAACATCTCGGCTCAGAATCCATGTTTAAGGCCTGATCACAGGATTATTATTGTCTGAAAAGGGTCACATTTTTGAAGGAGTAATTGTTCTCACCACATTTAGCACATGCATTAGAAGTGGTGAAACATTTTACATTTTATGTGCCCTGACCACGAGTGTGGCAAAACAGCTCGAGCCAAACCCTAAACCCAACACAAAGTCCAATATTTTGGATTTTGCCATTTCCAGCTGTTGTATTGTAGACACATGAATTAATATTTACATCCTTTGTGCATCATCTGAAATAAGGCCAGACCTGAAGACATCTACGTGCCTTCAATAGGACCCCTCACTTTATCTTTAATCAGTAAACTACACCAGCCTTTCATACTAGATTCAGAGTTACAATTATTGGAGCAATATGAACATCGTCACTAACAAAAACATGCTTCTTGCTGAACATATGTGTTTTTTGTTTCAGACACAGTCAACTCGTTCACTTCATTTATTATGGGCCTCGGTGATGAGCGTCCAATCACTGATGGTCCAGTCCTGGATGAGGAGGAGTTTGAGCCCACAGTGTTTCAGCTTTGTGCTGACAACGTCAAGGTTAATGTGCATTTATTAATCTGATTTAACTGATCTCTGAATGTTTGGACATTCATACTACGACCAAAAATAAGCTCCCGTTGAGAAAGAAAGTTGAGTCAAATTTTCATGGGACTGACAGGAAACTAATCAATAAATCAGTCTTTGAACAATTCACACAGGATGAGGTCAGTTGACTCTTAAACTGCGATAGGATGATGACGTTCAGATGGTTTTAGATGTTGATGTTCAGGTGGATTTAGATGTTGATGTTCAGGTGGTTTAGGATGTTGATGTTCAGGTGGATTTAGATGTTGATGTTCAGGTGGTTTAGGATGTTGATGTTCAGGTGGTTTTAGATGTTGACGTTCAGGTGGTTTAGGATGTTGATGTTCAGGTAGTTTAGGATGTTGATGTTCAGGTGGTTTTAGATGTTGACGTTCAGGTGGTTTTAGATGTTGACGTTCAGGTGGTTTAGGGTGTTGATGTTCAGATAGTTTTAGATGTTGATGTTCAGGTGGTTTAGGATGTTGATGTTCAGGTGGTTTAGGATGTTGATGTTCAGGTAGTT
>JAPQRN010000424.1:0-17689 GCA_037367275.1 Coranthus polyacanthus | reverse complement strand
GTTAGGGTTAGGGGGGGACTAAAAACATTTTAATATTTTAGTATTTTCAGGAAAAGGAGCGTGTACAAGGTAAAACCATCTCATCTCAAATTATAAATGGCTACACATGGGATTTCTTATTCACCTTATTCAACCTATTTGCTTAAATTATAGGTTATGAGGTGTTTTCAGCACTTTGACAAATTAAAACCTGGAGATGAAAATCACGATGAAGTAGCTGAAAATAAAAACTGGCTTTGAAAACAACTGATTCAAATTATATTCAGATATTGTGTAACAGACACTCTTCAATATAAGCTTCCTCCATTACGTAACATTATGTGATGTTACGTTATGTGACGTTACGTTATGTGACGTTACGTTATGTGACGTTACGTTATGTGACGTTACGTTATGTGATGTTACGTTATGTGATGTTACGTTATGTGATGTTACGTTATGTGATGTTACATTATGTGATGTTATGTGAGATTCAATTCAATTCAATTTTATTTATATAGCCCAATATCAAAAATCAAGATTTGCCTCAAAGGGCTTTACAGTCCGTACAAGGTACAACACCCTCTGTCCGTTGCATGAAGTCTGTGTCCACACTAATATATTTTAAATTCACAACGTTTGCTATGTTTACACCTTGCATCCACACTATTCCTCTGTTTTAACCTCTTTTGGACTTTTGGAAACGCAGCTGATCCTATTTTAGTTTGGAAACTCCAGGGTTGTGTTATAATGTGAACAGACAAAAACTTTTAGAAGAGACTTTTAGAAACAATGACAGAGACATTTGCTGCCTGATTGGCTCTTATCAGTCTCTACGTATTCTTCCCTGATTCCTTGATTTACAGGTGATTCTGTCCTTGTCTTCTCTGTAGCAGCTGCCGTGCAGTTAAATTCTCCACTTTTATCATGACACTACTGACTATATTTGCAGCAGACAAGCTGTTATTTGAACAATTTGCAGTTGTGTTTCAAATGTGTTAGAATATTTGGGGATTCATGTGGACGGAGATGGTTTGTATTTTAAAACGGGACATAGACACAGACAGAAGAGAACAGAAACAGCTCGCACTGAGGAGTGATCAAATCTGTAATTCTGGACATATAATTGCAGCATGCAGTCCTAACTAATCAACTTTAACTGGTTTTGATGGTATTATGCAGCGTCCTGATTGGTGGAAAAGCTTTCAGAGGGTTGTGTTTCCTACTCACTAATAATAAACTGACAGATTATGGATTTATATGTTGATATTTGTGGTTGGTAAGTGATTCCTAATACAATTATTTCCATCTTGTTTCGTTTTGGGATTAGTTCAATATAGGAATCACATAAAAAGCTGACACTAATCAGCGTCAGGAATAATCTGCTTTATTCTCCACAGTTCAGCTGAAGATGAAAGCAGACATGACTGGGTGAAACACATTTGTTGGTTTTATGATGCATACAGCTTCAAACCGACATCCCATAATCCATCTCTAAGTTATCTGAAAGCTGACATTTCACCTCTCTCATCATTATGCATTTGCTGTGTGTTTTTATGTGTGAAGATGGACATGTTTTTAGAACATGTTCAGTGTGAGTGCTGCTCATACTTCCTGCAGGGGAGCCTCATTAAAGTCTTCTCAGCTAAAGGTTAAAGGTTTTGTGGCATTAACACCAGCACCTTTATATCAATACAACCTTGTGTCATGTTTATTGAATAAAAACTGGGACACAATCTCCTCGGCTGCGTACGCAGATAAAGCCCTGCAGCCACCATGTAATAAAATGTCCCTTTAGAAAAACCACAAATTAATGAGAACATGAAATGAAATGACACTCATGAGATGAGAGTGATGGTGAACAATGCAAATGAGACATTAGGAAAGACACATGTAGAACAAATTTTCAAATGTACAGAAGACACCTGTCTAAATGTTACTTCATAAACAGTAAATATATTTAATGAGTTGATGCTGATGTTAAAAGATGTTCATAAAAACATTACAACTGACAAGAAATCAAATAAAAGCTGTGAACTAGAAGATCTGCAGCTGTGTCTTTTCTGTTGTGACATTTATTTTTTCTGCTATGTTGCTTCTTTTATTTAAAATTTTCAGATGTGATGGTGTGGGGACAGATGACCACGGAAAATCAGTCTCACATGTCCAGACCTACCTTCACACTTCGTCCATGCTGTGAGACATGTCTGACACTGTCCACTATCATTCTGGAATAGGGGTAAAAACTCTCTGGGTTGTTTGTCTAGTTTTTTTAAACGAATCACACTCGTCTTGGGCTCGTCTGAGCACAGAATGCTGCAGTTGCAGCTGTTTTGGTGTAATGTCTTGGTATTAAATTGACTAAATCCCTAAAAAAGAAAACACCATATAAAAAGATGTGAGTCTTTGTCAAAACATGACATTTTCAGTGTGTAGTTGCAGCTCGGAGGTTGTTCATATAGCGAGGAGGACTTTGAAAATGGTAACACACAGAGAGAGGAAGGAAGGAGATGGAAATATTCACCCTTATACCTTCCAGCAGAGAACATGCAGTGAGCCACACTGTAAACAGTGGACAAAGCCTCTGTGATGCCACACATTAGTTTGTGGACTGCTGTTAGTTGTTGATTTTGGCATTGGTCATTGCCATCTTTTGTATCTCTGGACAACATAAATGACCATATTTGGAGAAGAGTGAGGGGTGAAACTCTTCAAGCTAACGTGCTGCTGGAGAGGAAGGCAGAGGATGAACAAAAACAAGTGTAGTTTACGTTTAAGAAACTTCATGACAGAATCATCAGACCTGTGTCTACGGGGATTGACCTGCTTTTGAAGCCTCATGTGGATATTGAAGGAAATGCAGTAATTTCTGTTCAGCTTCACTTTTCAGCCTCAGATGTTGCTGCTTGGGGATGACATGCAACTAAAGTCTGGATCAGGACCTGAAGATGTGACATTTCAAGTAAATGGCCTCCATCCTGAATGTCTCTCTGTAGGAAAACCTAAAATAACTCTGGCCTTTCAAACAAAGGATCTCTCTTCATTGAACTACCTACTTCTTACTTTACTTCATACCTTTATATTCAAGCAAATGGACCTTTATATTCAGACTCAAAGTTCCTGATCAGGTTTGAAAAAATAAAACAAGATTCCTTCCATATTTATAAGACAGTATGGATCTCAAATGGCATCTGCTGAGCACTGAGCAGGATAAAATCGAAGACTTCAGTTGTTTTTTCCTTCCAGCGGCAGAACAGCAGCTGGCAGGTCAGAGCTTAGTGACAATAACATGAAAATGAGCTCATGCAGAACTGCATTCAGTGTCTCATCAAACACATAAAACATGGCCTTTAATCTGGGAATCAAAATAACCTGAAGGACTACAGAAGGGTCTGACTGTTGTCAACATCTGTGTAGTGCAACGTAATTAAGTTAGATAAGATAAGTGTGGAGGAGAAAGATGGTTAAAAGTGTCATTCACACATATGTAATGGTACTTGAATCTGAAGGGGCTCCTCACTGTAGAAAGACTGTGGAGAAGCTCATAAAAGTATGATTATGTAAAATATATGTTTAGAGTCATATATTTGTATTTAGGAATAAAATAAGATTTTTCTCACTAGTGAAAAGGCGTGTTTGTGTTATTTGCATTGCAGTACAGGTGAATTGCATACTATCCCACTGTTATATTGATATACTATCCCAGATGCAGAAATGTACAATGACAGCATTTTTACTGGTGACTAAGTTGCGATGAAACTCGTGAAGTCACTGAAAGTGCATGAAAACATGGTTTGCAGGTAAGTAGAGGAGTTGAAACTAAAAACAATTCAAAAGTGGCCAAAGGTGACGGTTGCTCTCTTTAACAAGTCATATAGTATCAGTTTGTCGGATGCTCTTGGACAAGTGGGGAAAAATCCAGGCCCTCCAGAGAAAAAAACACGAAGAAGGAAATATAAAAACCTTTTATTAAAAAGCCAACATGTTTCTTGTATTCCTGATGAAGACCACTTGAGGTCGAAACACATTGGCTTTTTAAATTAGTTATCCACATAAATGAAGTCTTTTTATATTTCTTTCCTCATGTTTAACATTTTTTCTCTGAATTCAGTTCAAAAGTGGTTGAAAAAGTCCTTTAACTGGTTGTTGTACTAATGCAAATTTAATTTAAAGTGTCCTTATATGTATTTATTTAAAAAGAAATGTAAACTATAACACTGTAAAAAGTGACACTTAGTGAATAAATAAATGTGTAACATGTACTTAATAAAATATAGGCTAAAGGTTGTTTTAATCCTTACTGAAAAAACACATGATCACATATTACAACATGTAATGAAATTTTTCCCATATCTCACAATTCATGTGTTATTTTTTTGTTGTACCAGAACAGATAAGTTGAATTAAACTTATTTAAGTCATTTATTGGTTACATTTAATTTCAAACAATTTCAAAAAATCTAGCAGTGTAATATTGAGTAGATAATAATAAAAGAGTAAAATAATTTAATTTAATTTTATTTTATTTGAATGACATTAATTTCAATCATTTGATTGTCCACCTGATTTTGTCGCTTTTAAATAAATAGTGTTTCATAATCAAATTAAGATTGATAGTTTGATCATTAAATTTTATTATTAATTTTTATTATGAGCTATTTATATAAATCCCTCATGATAATGAATCAAATTAAATAACAAATTAATAAAATCTACTAAATTATTTCAGTAAATCTAACTAAATGTTACCTAGAGTTTTAGCTGTTTAAAAATGTAAAATACATTAAACTAAAGTTTGAATCTAACTGTTTGTGAAATGACGTTGGTTTTATTAATTATATTGGATGAAGTACATTTAATTCACTTTATAGAAAAAAAAGCATTTTAATTAATATTTTACGACTTCAAATCTATTCAGTAATAAGCTTCGCTGTCATAATATTTTAAATAATCAGTGTCCAGTTCTTACTGAGGTGCAGAAACACATATTATATGATTAGAATTAAAAGATGTGAAGCTGAAACCGTCCTCTGCTCTTTGTTCATTCTTCCACTGATGCCTCCCTCTTTCTTCATGTCTCTCAGCAAACTTCACAGAGTGTGTGTTTGTGTGAATGTGTGTGTCAGTGTGTGTGTGAATGTGTGTGTGTGAATGAGAGCCATCCATCTACACCTCCTGCTGCTGTGTGTAATTACAAAGGGCCTGCCCGTCTATGCCAGATAATACAGCCCTCATTACTGTTACACACTGAGTCCGTATGTGTGTGAGCCTAAACACCAAACATCTTCAGCTCCATCATACTGTGTCACCTAAGCCAAACATACACTGTGTCACATCAGCCATAGTCACCCATTTAACATATACAGCAAATCGTAGCCGTGTGTGTTTGTGTTGATCAGACGATAAACCGATGCATGAGATGAGAATTAACACAATGACAGACTCGCACACAGCATTAGTACTTAAACACTAATATAAATACAGCTCGACATAGACTTTATCGAATATATTGTCCAGTCACCAGTAAAATCTATTAAAACAACAGCAAAAGACGCAGCAACACAGATGAAAAAACGAGGAAAACGATGACACCAGGAGTTAAACAAACCGTTATCTGCTTTAGTTCAAGGCAGTTGGATTTGACAGTGATCCCTACAGTTTACCAGAAAACCAGCGACCCATGGACACTGTTATATAGAGAGGCTACCTGATTTAACACCACAGAAATACACAAAACAAAACCTGAAATCATACTGGACAGGGTTTAGGTGCAGCACTTTGGGCAACTTCTGAGCTAACAGTTTTTATGCCTAAACCTGATGAAACCATAACCATGGCATTGTCTCGCCGTCTTTCAGATGGAAGAACATATTGACTTTCGGTTCTTGCCAATATAAGTTCTTTGTTTATACTTCCAGCTCACTTTTCTCAGTTCGGAACCTTCCAAAGCAAAACAGACTATTTGACGGCAATCTCGGCCTCTGGCATGATCTCAAACACTCTGGAGGGACTGTATGTGTTGAAAACTCACAAACCCATCAATGTTTTATCTTTGTTAAAATGACCAGGTGCTCAAATCTCCATCTTCAGTACAGAGGAAGCACAAATCAATTAGAAAACCCCAGCACACGGCTTTTCAGGAAAACCAATGAAATGAAAATGTGTGGATTTTATTTATTTATTTATTTATGTGTGGATATTTACAGTTGAGCACTGTAGTTTACTTATCTTTACAGTGTCCTCACCTGTACGTTTGGTGTACAGCCAGGCCAGACATGATGGAGAGAAGACTGATAAATCTGCACTGCAGAGAGGAATGAATTCAAACATCCGCAGGGCAGGATCAAAAGAGTAAGAAGTAGAAATAAGGGGAAGGGAGAAAAGATGTGAAGCTGATGGGGGGAGAGAAAAGGCAACTAAAGAGGTAGGTAAAGACAATCATACGGATAAGAAAGAAGACGAAGTTACATGAACATAGCCTGAGAAAATGCCACAGAGGAAGAAGGGTGAGAGAACGAAGTGAGAAAGAAGAGGAGGTGGTAGCAAATGGAGAGGCAGGATCTGGAAATAAAAGACAGATTAATGGTTTGAGGATAGAAGAAAAGCAGCGGACGAGGAGGAGAGAAAACATGAAAGTCAACCAAGTAGAGGCAACAGAAAGATGTGAAGTGCAAACAGAGGAAATGTGCTATCAACAGAAACACAGGAGGGAAGTGGACTCAATGAAAACAGCTCACCTTGACTGTCAAACTGCTGCTGCTGTTGTTTTAATCTTATGCTGCTTTTGTTATGCAGGTCATGGAGACAAACACTTACAGCACTGCAAAACCTCCAATGCCCTTTTCAGGTGTAACATGGCGGCTTTCTGTCATTCTTAGGTCACTTTTACTTTAACTTTCTGACGGTTTCATCCAGACACAAGAGAATATTTATGGAAAGGTCGCGATTCATGCATGATTTGACAGAAGAGATTGACAGAGGACACAGCACAGTGGAGAGATAAAACTCATGTTTAGTCTGATCTGATACTGACATTTTACTGCTGAAGGTTTAACTTGATGAGCATTTTGAGCTCAATGGGACATGTTCACTACATCCTGATTTATTATTTCAGACGGCTTTACCAAGGCTCCAAAACTGAGTTAAAATGTCCAACTTTACAGCGGAAATCAACATGTTTGAAGCCCGGTCGACACATTGTCACTTAGTCACACAGGTTATCCCTTGAGTGTCATTTTAAACATGTTCTTGAGGTGTAATTTTTCAACATGCTGGTTAGTCAGATGTCTAGACATTGCCATGGTTATGGTCTGGTTTAGGCATGAAAACAACTTAGTTAGGGTTAGGAAAAGGGTCTAAAATGGGGCTTAAATAAGAAAGAAAGAAAGAAAGAAAGAGAGAAAATGCACCATCCCTGGTTTCCTGTAAGTAAGTCCACAAACTTTAGGGATTTTGCGACTTAATGACGTCATGTCAAGAAAAAGAAAGTCCATAAACTGGTTTGGAACAAATAAAACTCCTCACCCCCAGCTCGTCACATTTCAACCCACAGGGCAGGTGTCATTTTCAAACAAGTGGGGTAGTGTGACATATGTCTAGACATCGCCATGGTTCCGCCGTGGTTTAGGCATGAAAACAACTTGGTTAGGGTTAGGAAAAAAGGACTGAAATAAGAAAGACAAAGAGAGAAAACACAAAAATAAACACGGGACGTGAACCCTGGCCCTCCTGCAAGTAAGTCCACAAACTTTGGTGTTCCTCCACAACCACCGACGTCACCTGGTCCACGTTGTCCACGCTGACTCTGTGTGTCGATAACTGATGCTGTAGTGGTACCCGGGCGTTGAAAATAGACGCCAAGAGGCAGAATTTGATGACATGGGAGAGAGAACAAGCTCTGCTTCGAGTTTGACAAAATGTGTGTGTGATTTTAAGGAGGTTACGAGGCTAAGTGGTGATAAAGATAAATATATTATTGCACCTGTAGTCGTTCCTGACCTCATTAGGAAGCGTTCACTGAGGAGAAGCCACACACATATTTCAGTGGAGGATGGTGTGTATTTGTGAGGCTGAGGCCAAGAGGAAAAGAAAACGTGGATACTGTAATATGTTTCCTTAAATAAACAGTCAAATCCTGTTCAAGTTGCCACCAATTATATCTCTGTTATGAATCACATACACTCCTCTCTGGTCTCACAGGAAGCCAATTACGACCCACCACTCTCCACCGCTGTATCCAGGCAGAAAACCATAAGAGACAACACACACACAGCAGGTCAGGTGTGTGAAAACATAACCTTTCACAGACACAAGACGATCCACGTCACACACTGCGGCTCGGCTCACCCATGAAGAGCTGATATGTCAGCTCAAAGTGAGACAGAACAATAGCAGTAAGAGAGGATAAAACTGTTCAAATGTTCCTTAACCAGACAGTGAAGTAAATTCTTACACAGCGAGCCACTGGGTAAAAAAATTGAATACGGTTAAAGTAAGTTTTAAAGCTATAATATCTAACATTAAAGTCATGGACTGGAGATGGAGATGCTGGACAAGAAACGGTAGAGCTTTTATTTATAAGAAATAAAGAACAAAAGAGACATAATGGTCATGTATGTTTGGCTTCATGTGGAGATGCTGTAAATAGAAACACCTCAAGCTGATCATTTTCTTCACTTCTTCACTAGGTCGACTGGTTGTTATGAAGCCAACTGTTTTTACTAAATATTCGGTGAACTGAGCCACTTCTCCCATTTGACTCCATTCAAACAGAACAGAGGACGACTTCAAGACTGTGATGTGTTTACACCTAAAGACTGGAATCTTCCACCTTTACTTTACATCCTTATAGTGAAACTCACCAAGCTGATATAAACTTACTGCAAACACCGACCCCTCTGCTCACTAACACTTATGTTAAACACAACCAACTCACTTCAGCTACTTGATAAATATGAACACATCAGATTAAAACTGACTTGTATAGGCCTCTTTACATCATATCAGAAGTTTCCAACGATGTTCAAATTTATACAAATCTGTATTTGAATTCAATGTAACAGCCTGTTTATTTGGTCACTAATGTGAATAAAACTTTAAAACATTACCATGTGTGTAAACATGACTTTGAAAACAACAACTCCCATGATCCCACACACAGTTAGGAAGTCAACAGCTTTTACTCTGTATTTTATTATATATGTATGTGTATATATATATGTATTGATTGAGAGACCCCTAGTGGTGGAAAATATAAAGAACTACTGTGTTATATATTAAATATAAATAATATAAATATATTTATGAAAGTTCTGGCATTTTTAAAGATGTATTTAATAGATATTTGGTTTTGATTTGTGCGGTTTATTCAGTCTAATCTCATCTTGTGACTTGTAACTTGTAGCCTTTTTAGTTTTTAGTGCAAAAATAGAGATAAATAAAACAATGAATGATCACAGTAAAGCAATAAACATGGAAACTGGTCATGATCATCATTGGATGTTTTTTGCTGTAATATGACTGTATGTGATATTACTTAATTTAATTAGAATGATTTACTTTTTAATCACTGATATGATTTACCTGATATCTGTCCCTTTTGTCCCATTACGTCTCCCTTCAATCTACTTTCAAAATAAAAGCAAAAAAGACCATTTTCACCTGTAGTAACAGATAAATCAACTTCATTTCCCTTATTAGTGGGAATAAAAATTCCTGGGTGCGTTTCTTTTGCAGTTTAAACAGGGGAAATCATGCCAATTTTTTTTAAATAATAAAGAATAGAGAAAGCGAAAGAGCTTTGACTAATGTGTCAGAAATCCAATTGAGTCATATCGATTTAATGTCTTTTTCACACATGGGAGGAATGTGAGCTTGTTCTAATGAAGAAATATTGATTATTCTTTAATCATTTTATCCAATACAGTAGAGCTACTGGTGTGCATCAGTCTGTGCTGTTCAGTCAAAGTAATGGATTGGATTGTTGGATGAAAACATTCAGGTGGAAGCAGCAGTGAGAAAGAGGTTTATACAAGAGAGAAGGAAAGAGAAAACAAACTGATTAACCTTTACATTCAGTTCAGGTCAAATTTGACCCCATTTGCAGTAAAAACACCTTAAATTATTTATTTTTTAACCTGAAATGTGATGACTTCCTCCTAAAGTGACCCAAAATATTCTATTCTATTCACAGCTGCATCAGGTTACACTTCAGGCCTTTGCGTAGTCTATATTTTTCACTCGAAGTTGAAAAAAATATGACCTTGTTATGTGTGAGTCAGGTTTAAATGGTGACTCCGAAACACTCAACTGTCAGTAAAGGTTTTGGGATATTTCTTCATTTTCTCGCATCCGTCAGAGTTGTTGAAAAGCCGTGTGGTATCATCATAAGTCTCGTAGTCTATGTTCAGAGTGAAACAGAGGAGGACACAGAACACAGACAGTTTGGAGACAGAGAAAAGACATTCAGCCTCTTCAGGAGCCACAATGGCAAATACAGGACACATCAGAGAGTGGACACAGTCTGGACAGGTTCCTCCAGAGTCGTCCATCATAGTAAGAAATAGTGTGAAATTCTGGGCCGAAAAGTAACGTAATGAGAACAAATTCAATCGTACAAATTTATAAAACAACCAAGAGATTAATATTGGCCATCGGTGAAATGTCATTTTATCTGCAGGTAAAAACAATCCTAGACCCAATGAACTCAAATCAGCATCAGGCCCATTAGCCTGGATGAAAATCTGTAAAATGACAGACCCTTGGGTCTGTTCTGGTTTTGTGCAAAATACAGTTTGATGTCTGACCTGAAGTTTCAAACTCATCGCCTGAGCTGACAGTCCTATAACTGACCGTCCTTCAGTAGCGTCTGGTCCCTTTGGTTTAAAACCATTTAAAGAATGTGGCCTTCGATCAGGTTCCAGCACCAGAGCTGGATCCAGAAGCTGAACGTAAGTCAATCTGTGGGACAACTGTGCGACCGCATCCCCCTCAGACAGAACGAGAGCTTTGAACAGCACTGACAGAAGAATGTGAAGCTGTACCTCAGATCCAGATCAGACACTGCTGTCTGTCCATGAGGACAAGGATTCTGGAAGCTATGCTAACGGGGGATCCGAAGTTTAACGTAGATGCAAAACATAAACTTGTTACTAGTTTCTTGTCTTATTAGTGTCATAAAATGTATCAATAAGACCTTCTTTTCTGACTACTGCAGTAACACAATGCAGACTATTTTAAGGTTTCCAAGCTTCCTGTCCAACAACGATCTAAAAAACATTAGGTGATGTGTTTTTACATTCTGTTAGTACATGTTTAACAGTGTGGCTCAAAACAGAAACAATAAGAAGACAAACTGAAGATTGAGATAAATGCTACAAATGTGGACTTAAAAGTCTGTTTGTCATCGACAACAAGTCCCTGTTCTCTTGTTACATGCTGCTATGATACATGAAAGCCAGAGGAAGGATACGCACACACACACACACACACACACACACACTTATATATTGATCTAAAGAAAGTCATAGAGAGCAGTGGGTTAACTTGTGATGATTGTTGCAACCACACAAACACATAAAGAGCAGTCCTTACTGTGAATAACAAGCAGTGAAATGTTTAGTATTCAGAGAAAGTCGGGAAGGAGAACTAGCTTCAGTAACAAAGCAGCCTCTTCACGACTCCTGCATGAGAGAGAGACTGGATCTGATCCCATGAAACATTTGTTCATGCATAATCCAACTGCTCATTACAACTCTGCATATAGTAGGTCATCACTGTAAAGGAGTTTACTCACCCAAACCAAACGCATGGGCCTGTGGAAGATCAGCTGCCCTGAAAGACAAGAGAACAACACAGGAGTCCATGAGGTGAACACACATTGAGGACATCCTTTATGCACACATGCACTGGTGGAAGAAGTATTTAGATCCTCATCACTGTAAGAATATTCCAGTATAGGTACACATCATCATGGTTAACAGATTGTTTTCATTTGATGTCACATGACTAAATTGCTATGGCGCAGATGGAGGGCGGGAAGTGTATCCACAAACTCACAAAAATGCGTCTCGTTGGAGTCGTTCCCTGTTGCTTTAATCAATAAAACTCAGAAACTACAGGGAGCTTTTATCAAGTAACAAAACTTATCGTACATAAGGGGGGAAAATGCAAGAAAGTGAACAAAAACACGGGAAAAATGTCTTGCAAATCTTAATTTTAACTGTATTTTGCAAAAATAATTTGCGCTCATAGACTTAAAACAACAGCTTTTTCTACCGTTGGAGCCAGAGGTGGAAAGTAATAAAGTACAAATACTGATTATAACCTGATTATTTAGATTATTTAGGTATCTGTTATTTTTCTCATAACTTTTTCCTTTTACATCCCTACATTTTAACACAGATATTTGTACTTTATACTCCTTACATTTTCAAAACAGGCTTGTTGTTTTGTTTTTAATGCATTCAAGGAAAATTCATGATTATTTGAATTTTGCATCATAGTGCACCTTCCCACAATCACGACTGATTTCAACATGGATGGAACAATAACACATAGAAAAGTCAACCCTTTGATGCATAGTGCAGTGACAGTCATGTATGACAGATGTAAAAGACGAAACAAGACAAAAGTGACAGACAAGGTATCACATATTTATTGAGAGTCTAAGACCAGGAGAATTAATACCAACATGCATGTGGTTCACAAACTTTTTCAACTTGAGACCCAAGAGATAAATGTGGTGTCTCCTCTGGACCCCAATTCATGTCATTAAATGTCATGAATTACGTCTTTTACAAGGTTTTTATCCTGTTGCAGCTGATGTGGACGATGTGAGGTTCACTTAACTTTGAACAGAAACAGCAGAAATTACGAAATGCTTTTTACTTTTACTCTGAGAACATTTCAGAGTTTGTACTTTTGTACTTTTACAAGAAGATGAATGTGTAGTTCTACTTTTACCAGAGTCTCTACTTCTACTTGAGTAAAGACTGTGTGGACGTTTGTCTCTTCTGGTTGCAGTCGTGTGTTAAGCCTCGGTCCTGAGAGGACGTGTCGATGTCTAGAACCTCAGTCTTAAGAGACGCAAGTATCGCTGTTTCTGTTGAAAGCAAATCCCCTCTCGACTCTCGAGTGTTAATGATTCATTATGAGTCTATAGTGGGTCAGATTAGATTATGTTGAGCCGCACTTGGTTGAGTAGAGGACTTAAAACATGCCATCAGTGACCTTAGTATTTATGGGAAATATAAGGCAGCTGGTTAAGGTTCAGATTCATCTGTACCAGTGACCCCTTACTAACACTGTCTACTCTGAAAACTTTAAAATCTAAATGCCGCTGCTGTGTTTTCATCAAATGTGTGACCTGACTGTACAATAACGACGTGAAAGCACCTTCATCAGACGCATTGATCTCCCGTTCTTTCATCTAGTATCTGTCTGCTTCAGCTCTGGGTGTTTTCTGACCTTCTTTCCTCTTTCTTTACTGTGTCTGCCATCATTTTTCTTCAGTCCAACTCTTTTCCTCTCCCCTTTCTGTCACACACACGTTTGTTTCTCTTTCTTTCATTTGCGCACACTGATCAATAATCCAATCTATAAAGGCTTTTTCTCCAGAGATAGAAGCCCTCATCACTATCTCAGTCACGTCCTGGTAGAAGTGCAGAGACAGACAGACAGGCTGACAGGCAGTTAGCCAACAGACAGACAGACAGGCTGGTGAATTAGCTGCTAAAGCCTGGCAGGCTGACACCTCCACAGTCCCCACAATCCACCAAGACATTCAGATTCCCACGCTCACCGCCTCAGCTGTTAATTCTGCCAGGCAGGTTCCCCAGAAATTATTTTATTTACAAAGATGCCTTGCCAAAAGTAAGAAGACCACAGCCATGGTTGTTTGATTAAATTAAATACAGAGTTTTAAAGAAAGGCTTAGAGCAGACGCTGATACAGTAAAACCTCTCAGACTGAGGTAAGCCATTCAGTTTTTACCGTCTATCGTTGGCAACAAATAGGACACAAGACAAATAAGTAAAATCTTAAGCCTATACATACACAGTGTAAATATTGACTACTCATCCTCACAAGGATTTTCTGTTGTTGTTGTATAAATATAACCTTTTCAGTCAAACAGTAAATGTCACTGTAGTGTCATTTACTGTAGAGACACTACAGTACAAATATGTATGTGTACAGCAACAGAATATAAATACTTTTACAACCATTTGAAGTACTTATATTTCCACTTTCTGCAGCTTTATACTTCTATCCTGTTACATCTCAGAGACAAGTATTGTAATTTTTACTCCACGGCTTTTGTCTGACAGCTTTAATTCCTTTTCAGAAACAGGTTTTCATCTCCTTCATGTCCAATGAAAACCATGAAATGTGTTGATTTTCAATGTTTGTGATAAACTGAAGGATGAAGTGGTTCCTTTATGGGTTGAATTTGAAATCCTCCTCCTTCTTAAGCTAAAGAAACTCTTTTAAAACCCTCTTGGATTCGCTGGAAAATGCATCATCACAAACCTGAAAACAGTCCCGTTGTTCTGAGTTCATGAAAAGTTGACTTTTTAGAGACATGTACATCAACACCATCATGAATGTTATAACAGACATATTGCCTCCTGAAAAAGGTAAATACCTCTGTGTGTATTTTTGTAGTGCTTCATTAATATGTAGTATCTTAAAATGAGAAGCTAATCATAGTTATCGTATTAGCACGCTAACTGTATTAGCACATATTTCAACGTAGTAGCAGCTAATGAAACATAGTGAACGGATGACCACGGATGTATTATCTCTCTGAATACATCATGACATCAACACAAACATCAGCTACTTCTTCTCATGTTGGACTGAGGACAGACTGGATGCATCAGTGACTCACTATTCCCTCTACTGTAGTGTTACAAAGCGGTTTAACGAGACACGACGGAGCGAGGCTAGCTGGTTAGCATCAACGCCAAAACTGTTCACACTGTTGAGAATTTGAGATCATTTACTAATGTTTTAAAGTAGAAGTATTACAAATGATAAAAATTTCACGGAATAGAGGAGCAACTCACACCTGCAAAACTTTAACTCATTGTTAAATACACACTCAGTATTGTTATACTGGTGTGTGTCTGTGTCTGTTATTGTGTGGGTGGTGAGACAAGCACAGGAAAACAGGAAAAGAAAAGAGCAGAAGCAGAAGAGAAAAAGAGACCATGAAAAAACATTTTGAACAAGGTCAGAAAAGAACAGCGAGACTGCGTGCTACTGCATCTGATGTGTTTCAGTCTTGTTTTAATTGTCAACCACATTTTGCCTCCCTTGTCTTGTTGTTATTTTGCCGGCATCTACACACAAACATCCACAAACAAGCACACACACTCCTTCACAGGACAAATATTATTGCTGCAGCTCAACGGTAAACAACCGAAGCAGGTATGAGCCAATATTAGGACATAAAACACACAAACTCACATACACATGCATGCACACAAACACACAAACACAATACATCCTGTCACGGGGCAGATAAAATTGCCGGGGCTCAACAGTAAACAAGAGACCTTGCTTCCCAGGTAATAATAAAACACACACAGAGACAGACACACACATACAGTAAATACAAAGAGAAACTCAATAAAGTGAAACATGGCCGGCACCTTCACTAATATGAGATGTGGGTTCACAGCACAGAGCATGCTGCACATTTAACTCACATTGATTTTCTCTCCCCCAGCTCAAAAAACAACCCTGTTTACCCAACAATCCTGCTGATGTCCACAAGTCCAAAACTAAGGAGAGGTCTATGAAAAATCTGATCAGGGCTGGTCTTTAGCATCTGATTATGTTGACTCCATTTTATTCTGTTCAATTACACAAATAAAACAAAGCATCGTCAGCAATGAATGTTATTGGCTCAGTTCTAAACTGTTAAAGGCATGTGGACTTATACTTATTATACTTTGTAGTCCACTTGGAGTCCAGTTGACAGATCTACACAGATTAAAAAAAAAATTTTTTTGGAACAATTAGGTAGAATGGCCCATACATAAAAAACAATAAAAGCCCACTTCAGCCATAAAGTCAGATTACATCACACAGGATATTAAAATGCTCTAACAAAGACTGTGTTTCTATGTGTTCAGAAAACAGGTTGGAGGTAAACGACTGATGCAAAGTTCAACCCCAAACTCTAATGAGAAGTCTATAGTCTCCAGCACGGCAAACAAATGAGGAGACACAGATGACTGGGTAGGTGGAGAAGTAGAAGGGGGATCGGTCGTCTGTTCTGCTAAAAAAGATGATTCTAATGTTTTTTCCACCAGACGCTCAAAGAAATCTGCACATATTCCTCCGTCTGCATGAAACGGGTCATTAGGTTGTTCACAGGGAAAACGATCTGAGGGAAATTGAACCGTAAGCACAGAGGTGTTTCTGATGCAACAGTGGTATAAAGATGCGAAAGGACCTAAATTCAAAATGACAAGTAATCCCTTTAGCAGCATGTGTTTATCAGTAGGGGGGTGAGGAAGTCCAGGAGGCGGCTCACAGGCCACAGCAGGTGCCAGACAAGATCCGCACAAATGGAAGTGGTTGAATGATGGATAATGTCCAGAGCTTTGAAAGAGTGTGTGTGTGCATGTGGAAGATCACATTATCCTGCTTGTAGAATTGTCATATGTTAAAGCTGCAGGAGCAAAAACCAGGGGGGGAAACATGTCAGAATTTGAAAATACACACCATCCTTCTTCAGCCTCTCCTTTGAGTACAAATGTAAAGACTAAATATAAAGATAGACTGATGCCATTTTACATCACTGTGGAAAACAGAAGAGCTTCTGTGTTGAGACAGTCGAGAGTAGAGCAGTAGAGTGTGAGGAAATCTTAACAGTGATTGGCAGTTACAGCTGTCAATCATTTAACCTCCTATCTGCCTGAAGACACCTGTGATTAGACAAAATAATTATGGCAATAATTTTGACCAATGACACTAAAAAACTGTCAAACAAAGTAGCTTTACATACAATCGTGTTTTGGTTTGGGTTTGTTGTGGGGTTTAACTGCAGGAGTTTTATTCACTTTAGATTTCATAAAATGTTCATGACTGACCATCTCCGATTTACTTCAAGCAAACACCATATGAAATGTCAGCCTTATATCTTCACTAGTTTTTCAGATATTGGTCTTTGAAAATGGGTCATGATGCTGATTTTACTGTAAAAACAAGTGGTTCAGAAAAAGATGCTGAGTTCAAGAAGTCATTACTTTTTAACTATTCATGATAGATGTATTAAATGTTCAGGAGTTGTTCTAAGGTACAAGATGTCTTTAACTTCTGTAAAAGAAGATCCATATTTGCATATTTGACAAATTATAGCTTGCAGAAAACTGTAAATCAAAATTTTCGTTTCTGCTTCAGAGCAAATGTTTGATTAGGTTTAGAAAAGAAAAGAAGAAAAGAAGGTCGGTGGAAGGGTTAAAATAAGAAAGACAAGAGAGAAAATACACAAATGAACATGAAACAAGTCCACAAACTTTGGTGTTCCTCCATAACCACCACAACCACCTCCTACTAAGGTTTTTGGCCTGTGTCCGTATCTGAGAACTTACAGTACATCGCCTTCTATGGACATAGACATCGTCCTGTCTATGTTAATATTGTGTCATGCTTAGCATTTTCACTGTCTATCATTGTCTGTACCACTGTTTGCCAT
>JAPQRN010000423.1:0-17692 GCA_037367275.1 Coranthus polyacanthus | reverse complement strand
TGTGTGTTTGTGTGTGTCTGTGTGTGTGTGTGTGTGTGTGTTTGTGTGTGTGTGTCGGTGTGTGTCTGTTTGTGTGTGTGTGTGTCTGTGTGTGTGTGTGTGCGTGTGTGTGTGCGTGTCTGTGTGTGTGTGTGTGTGTCTGTGTGTGTCTGTGTGTGTGTGTGTGTGTGTGTGCGTGTGCTTGTGTATGAGATGCTCAGTGGGAGACATTAAGGGAACAGGAGCTCACACTGTGATGACACATGGCACTCCCACACTATTTCCACACAATACACATTTAAACCATGTGCACATAACTCCATATACAGAGATACACACTCATGATCACACGACTACACACTAACAGCTCATGCACGGCCTGGAACTGGTCCCATTCTCTTACATGATGTGTCGGTTTGTGCTATTTTTGCCAAAGATGCCACACTGTGAGATCATGCACTACATACAACATGTTCATCTACAGTGTAATCAGTGCACAAGTGGTCTGTGACACATACATGTTGTATACAGTGTGTATGCACTTAAAACGTCACATATGTTTAAGTGTGAGCTTGTAATATATAATATATGGTATATATGTTTTAGAATCATCATCAATAAATCTTCTAGATGGTTACAATTAACATCTGTATAGTGAGAATATGATGTGATGATCTAAGAGGACCATAGTTAATCGGCATATTTATCAAGTAAGACAAGGACACCACTGCATTAATCCTGTGATAATTTAGTTTTCTCATAGAGTCTTGTGTTTCAAACAGTCAGGCAGGTTGTTCCTGAGCCTCGAACACCCATCGCATTATCCACATGCAATTCAAGTTGTCAGGGGTGGACAATAAAATCATATCATGATGTTTTCAATCACAATCATAATCCATGATTCGAATTGTGAGCTTTCTTCTCAATTTTGAAATGTACTGTAGAGCACACACAGCGTTTATTGGATAATTCAAATTCTAAAACGATAGACAGTTGTGATTGGCAGTAAAAAATAACTTAATCTAACAATAAAAATTAATCAGACATTTGTCCAGCAACCTTCTGTCAACACTCGTCATAAAGGCAGGGAATGACAGGGTTGATCTGTATACGATATGACAGACGTGTCAGTCTGCAGCAGCATTTTTAAACGCACGTTATCTACCGCTTTAAATAGTACCATGTCTTTTGCTGAATAAAAAGTGAGCGCTTCAGTCACATCTCTCGTGGTCATATTTTGCCAGCTTCTCAAACGCTCAGCAGCAGCTGCTTTGGTTTCATAAGCAGGTCTTTGTCCAACCAAACTGCTGCTACTCCAGTTGCATTGTTTACATGCACGTCACATTAAGAAAGAGACACTGAGGCTATGCATCCTTGTCATAGTGCTGATCCTGGAGTTTGGAAACGGATGTAGAACGACATAAAATGACATGATCTCTATGATTCGTCAAAATGATAGTTTGTGGACATTTGTACGATTGATCGACATGTAAGATAATATCCACCCCTACAAGTGGTTAGCAATTCAAATTCAGGAATGCAGCGTGTGTGTATGATGAACTGTTTGAGTTTAACCACCAGCAGCAGCCGAGAAACTGGGTCATCCTTAGTACCTGTGCTGTGCAGCATTCGTCACTGTCATCAGATCGTACTGTGTGTCTGCAGAGTGAGCACATATTTGATTTCAGTGCAAAGAATGCACTTGTTCAGTGTATGTGTGTCTGCATGCAAGAGAGGATATGCTTGTGTATGTTCTGTTTTTTTTAATGCACAGGTGCTGCTGTTGTAACGACGTGTGCAGGGGTAGGTGAGGATAGTGTGAATGTTTGTGGGTGGGGGTTGCAGGGGTTTGGAAGGGTTGAAAATCAATTGCTAGGAGACCCACTTCCCATCCCCGTTGCTGCAGCAATGCCGAGATTCCATCAATGAGCCGGGGCTGTGTTGCCCTGGCAACGCTTATGAATGAGAGCAGGTCGGTAACCGTGGAGACTCAGCAAAGAGAGGAATTGCCGGTTGCTATGGCAATACCACGATCGGGGAGAGACCAGGCAAAGTGAAGGTGCTGAGTGACCTCAGATCTTCATCTTCAGGCCCATCAATTATCATCCTTGTCGTCATCTTTACGCTGGTTAGACACTAGCGGGACAGACAACAGGCTGTCTGAGAGATTCTCACTTTCTTACATGTTCTTGAGGCAGTTTGTGACATGAGGAGGTTATGTTACAGAATCAATCACTGTATCATTACCCAGTCATTTGTATTATAGTATTATAAGTCACAGTTATTATTACAATCAGAGGTGAAATGTACTTAAAGGTTCAGTGTGTGATATTTAGTGACATCTAGTGGTGAAGTCACAGATTACAACCAACTGAACACCCGTCCACCATCTCCTCTGGTGGCCACAAAAAACACGAAAGCTCTCATTAGAGCCGGTGTTTGTTTTGTCCGTCCTGGGCTTTTTAGTTAAGGATATATTAACTCAAACATAGTAGTTGACAGTAGCTGAGGCTGGATGCCACCTACTCTACAACAGAAAAAAGCAGAAGACGAAGTCTATTTGAAGCATGTCGAAACATTGTGATGCAACACACGACCGACTCCGTGAACGGCCTCTGTATATAAACAACTCAAAAACTCCTTCTTAAGATAAAACATTCTATTGAAACCATCTTGGATTTTCTGGAAAATGCATCGTCACAAAGCTGAAAACAGGCCTATATTTCCGAGCTCATGTAAAGTTGACTTTTTACAGATACGTGGTTCTCACAGGACAGCGACGCTACAAATATATGATGATCATAAGCTCAACTTTAAACATCTACAGCACTAAAATGCAACATACACATTTATGCATAGGTAATATGAATCCAGAAACATCATATATATAATAGTACGACACTGACAGGAAACACTGCACAGTGACTACTTTTACTTTTCATTCTTTAAGTTCACTACATTTTGCTGATAATACTTTATCTTACTTCAGGAGTACAATGTTAACTTTATGCCATCTTCAAGTCTAATGATAGTTTAATTATGCACATACAACATTTATTGGCATAGAATTTTGAAACTTATAAAATAAATTAGTTCTATTTACCTTGTGTTAACAAAAATGTATCATGATTTGAATATACAAAGCCCATTACTGGAATATTCAACCAAGGTACAAAGTCAAAATAAACCTTGTAGTATGGCCAAAAAATAGAGATGCAGATATGACGTAACTTAAATACACAAAACCCATTAATCAAATATTGGACCAAGGTACAAAATAAGAATAAACCATGCAGCGTATTTGAAGAATAATGGAGCACAATAAGAAGTCAATGAAAGTGGAGAACATTGTGAAATAATGATAAAATATGTTATTTCTGTTAGTTTCGCCAACTGTATTTATACAGGTGGAATGGGAACAATTATCACAATAATGATAAATAATCGTGATTATTTGAAATAAGTGCGATATGATGATTATGTAATATTTGCGACTCGTCACTGATAGTACAACACAGTTTAAACACAGTTTAAACACAGTTTAAACACAGTATCTACGTGTGTGTGCGTTGATTGTTAGGTGTTTCCCAGCAGTGTGAGCCTCTGTCATCGCTGTCCAAACACCTTCTCCCTCTGCTGATAAAACTCTCCTTCTCTTTCCTCTCTGGAGTCTCTGCCTCTCTCTCTCTCTCAGCAGTTGAATCTCACACTTGTGACACACAGGACCATCACTCTGTTTCAATCTGCTCACTCTTTTTCTCACGCTGTGTCTCTCCAGGGATGATGCATCCTCCCGTCCCTCTCTGTCTTTATTTCATCAGCGACTCCTGTCTCTGACGTTTGTCTAATGAGGACAGATCTCCCCCGTGATCTCATGTGTTTCTAAGGCAGCATTTCAATTTAAGTATCAAGTGCATTTTTTTGGTCATGAAGTATATATGATGTAGCTGTAGCTAAAGGACGGAGAAAGGAGAGAAATTGGAGGCGAGGAACAGTATTTGCTATATTAACATCCCAGCCCTACGTATGTGCTGTTCTGGTTTTTCACAAGTAGAGACAAATATGTGTTCTAATGAAGCACAAAACTGTACAGTAAAGTACAAATTGGCATAAAGTCTCCTCAAGCAAAGATAGACAACTAGTTCAATGTAAAAAAGGCTCAATTTAAGAGGGTAAAGTTTTCTAGGATGTGAAATGCGTAAACATAAGATAGTATCACCAATGTTTCTTTATTACACATAGTGTTTCTAGATGTCATTTTATGGGTCATTTCTGAATCTCTATGTCATCGATTTTGGTATATATTTTTATTTTATTCATCTATTCACCATGTCAAATCAAGTTAATGGGTTTAACTGGGGCAAGATATTTTTTGGTGACGTTTGATAAGCTTATACATGCAGACACCTGCATCCATTTAAAACATATAGCTTAATTAATACATTTCATGCAAGCCATAAAATCCAGTGTTTTTTTTGTTGGTTTTTTTTAGACTGTGATAAAACGTGGCAATACAAAAGATCTGAGAACATTTGTTTGCTTTTTCAGTTTTTTAGCAACTCACTTGTCCATGAAAAGTGCAGCAAAGACTGCAAAAGCAAAATGATAACTATCAGGTTATAATATAGAAATCATCCTTTATCCTCACTTGCCCTCTTTCTTTTGTGCCTACTCTTCCTGTTTTTGTTTCCCTCTTACCTCCATCCCATCCCTGTATCCCCATCTCAAACGGCAGCTCGCTCACTGCTCCCTCTACTGGCCGTCCTGACGCACTGTGGTCAGGTTCAGCCGTTGCCAGGGGTGACTGCATCCTGGAGGTTTGGATTGTCTCGCAGAGGCGGATGGTTGCCGTCTCGCACGGATGAATGTTGAAGCTCTGCCTTCACCCTCGAATGAGATGTATGGGAGAAAAGACACAAATACAAAAATAAATACATTAAATGACATACAGGGAGAGAAGTTTGGAAAATATGAGAATTTAGAGTCAAGAAAAACAAACCCTTGAAGCTTTTTTGCTTCAACGATTCACTAATGCATGAATATGAATGTCTGACGCTGAAAATTTAACTGAATATTTAATTCAGCAGCATATAGTTACAGGATGCAGCAATGGAGCCAAAAAACAGGAAAAAAGAGAATCATAATTAGAAATGGATTGCTGTAAAACCTCTTGAAAATATGATTTTAGCTGAAATTAGGAAATGTGAGGAAAATGATTATGTAATATTACAGTGGGTCGACAGATGTCCAACGGTTTTAAACTCTGTTTCTCGAGACTATATCAGTTATCAGTATGTGTGTGTTGGTGGATCTGTTACTGGACCTCAGGCTGTTTGCTTATTTTGCTGAGGTCCAGTGTTTTCAGGTCTGCAGCATGGCCTTTATCCCTGGCAGTTAAAAAGCCATTGAGGGAATGAGGGGCTTGGCTGCCAGTACTGTGTCCGTTAATAAATGACCTCTTACTGGAATTAGTAACCAACCTGGAGAGATGGAGGGGGGGGTGTTGAGGGGTGACAACGAGGGAGGATGAAACAGAAACTCGAGGGAAGTGGGAACGTGCAGATACCACATCTTCAATTTGTCCAGATTCAGATTAGTCTGTGTCCTCCTTCTTCCAATGACGAAATCTATGTTTTGTAATCAGCACGCACATTGAATTTTAAAGCGCACCCTGTTGACAGCGGCTCGTAATAATTACAAAATGATCTGACGTATCCTGGATTTACTGAGGGTCACACATTTGCATTGGCCGGTGACTCATAGAAGAATATGTGTAAATAGTGGATTCAAATTGACGACCGCGGTGGGTAAAAGAAACGTGAATTACCACCTCTGAACGGAGTCTATTTAGCTCTTCTCCGAATGCTCCTGCTTTTTCATTCCCAGGCTTTGACTGCGACTGAATCGTGCAGTAAATACACACAGATTAGGTGCACAACAAATTCACAAACCAGAGAACAGGAATATATTCTAGTTTAGAGTCTTTACACGACAGCTCAGCTAATGCTGACTGAACAGCATTTATTTAGTAACATAATTCCTTTAAAATACCTCTTAAAATGACCTAAATATATCATAGTCAGTCGACATTCTAATGCATCTTTAAGGAAAAATACATTGAAAAATGTTAAGATATAGACAATATAGTCAGCTTTCTTACCTGGCAGGTTGTGATGCAAAAGTAACTCACAGACTTGTTCTGAATGTATTGCATAGTGTGTGGTAAAAAAAAAACAAAAAACATTTAAATAAGGATGCACCGATATATCGGCCGGAATATCGGTATCGGCCGATCTTTGATGATATTGGCCAATAGTGATATCAGCAAATAAGATGTCATTTCACAGATGGCAGTGGCAGACACATTTCGAATGTCAAATTTAAGTCTCACAGTTGTAATGTTAACTGTTTATTATTAGAGTCATTTCTGAGTGTGAGTGTGTTTATGTAAAGTCAGCCTTGACGGTGTGTGTTTATGCATCTCTGTGTGGACGTAATGCAAGACATATTTCATATTTCATCCCTGAATCCTGAACATAGGGATGAAAATATGTGTATATTTTGTTTAAAAAAAAGTGTATCTGTATTTGCACTTTGAAGCTTACTTTAAAAAAATACATTTACTTGGTTTGGATTCTGGGGGAAGTGGCTGACAACCACTGACATAGAGACATATTACATTTTTGTTTTATCTTTTTTAATGATTTTTGGCTTAAGGTCAAAGCCTTAAGGTCTATGTATTGTGCTCCTCCCTCTCCTTTGTACGCCTCCACACTTCCAGCCTCTCTCTGCCGTTGGACAGACCCTGGACAGAGCGTGGAAATTTCCAACCCACTCATGACAGACACTAGCAGAGTGGCTGCGATGGGCAAAGCCAGCATCTCACTGAACTAGTGACTCAATCATTTCTGTTTTTATACTCATTTTTCACTTTAATTTCAGGCGAATCCCAAAATGTGTTGCTCTCATGTGTTACACATATTCTGTTGACCGTGCAGCTACATAATCGTATTTCAATATTAATCTCCGACACAAGTTTAAAGTGACGTTTACAGAATTTGGAAGTGCGGGAGGAGGCAAGTCGACGTTAGCTCGATGCCGTCGTGGTGAAACACTGATGTGTCAGACTCTGTCAAGTCTCAGTGGATAATCTTGAAAAATACTGTTAATCTTCGAGGTGAAAAAAGCCAGTCTGTATTCCCTGTTTTTGATGTTACTCTTTATTCTCTCTCCCTGTCGCTTGCTTTCTGCAGTATTTTGTCTTCGGTGGGGTCTCAGCTTGACCTGAGGACACTACGAGCCGTCAGAGTGCTGCGACCGCTGAAACTGGTGTCTGGGATTCCCAGTAAGTTTGCTTCTGTCTTTTCACACCACTGTATATATCTGTGTTGCAAATGTGTAGCTTTTTACACCACAAATTACAATGGGTATGAAAGGATTGACTTGAAAGGAAAGGTTGAATGCAGTTATTGATACAAACTCCTCTTCAGAGCGTTTGCTTTGCGATGTTTCCTCCAGGCCTGCAGGTAGTGCTCAAGTCCATTATGAAGGCTATGATCCCCCTGCTGCAGATTGGTCTGCTGCTGTTTGTAGCCATCCTCATGTTCGCCATCATTGGCCTGGAGTTCTACATGGGAAAGTTCCATACGACCTGCTACGATGAAGTCACAAGTAAGAAAAACTACTAGTGTTGACAACACTGTTAACAATAACGCCGTACTTGACAGTGTTCTTAAAAGACAGTTTAGTTAAAAAAAAACCCCAGTGCATATAGAGAAAGCTCTTCATCTTAGCAATGAATTTCAGATATAGTATAGATAGTATATGAGTGTTCAAGACTAAAAGACAGCTCTTTTTACTAATCATCACAAGAAAAGGACAGTAGCAGTGGTGGAACATAACAAAGTACTCTTGTTCAAGTATTGTTACAAATTTGAGGTACTCATACTTTAGGAAAATATTGTACTTCACTACATTTGTCTGACAGCGTTAGTTACTTTTCAGGTTACAACCTTTCATCCCCTTCCCGTCCAGCGAAAGCCATGTGTGTTTTGAATGTTAGTTATGAACAGGATGAAGTGTTTCCTTTATGGGTTGAGTTTAAAATTCTCCTCTTTCTTAACTAAATAAACTCTTTCAAAACCCTCTTGGATTCGCTGGAAAATGCATCGTCACAAAGCTGAAAACAGGCCTGTTTTCTGAGCTCCTGAAACCTCACAGGACAGCGACGCTACAAACTCTTGATGATCTTATAGAATACGATGCATCACTGTAGGTCAAACTACCAACACTATACAAAGTAGTTCAAATGAGCTCAACCTTAAACATGTACAGCAGTAAAATGAGTAAAACATACACATTAATGTAGTTACACAGCGAGTATCCAACAAAAGGTTTTGTTTCTTTCTACCCCTTCGTAATTTTCCTAATGTTTCTGTTTCTGTTTGCGTACTCTGTTGTAAAGTTACATCTCTTTGTGTGCGTCTCTCTTTCTGATCAGATGAGATTGTAGATGAATTGCCCTGTGGCAAAGAGTTGCCGTCCCGGTTGTGTCTTAACGGTACAGCGTGTAAAGGTGGCTGGCTTGGACCCAACTATGGCATCACCCAGTTCGACAACATCCTGTTTGCCGTGCTCACTGTCTTCCAGTGTATCACCATGGAGGGATGGACAGACATGCTCTACTATGTAAGTCAGCCTTTAACATATTAACATATCACATGAATATTGTGTATCTTAGTTTATAACGTAAAGGATTCTCAGACACCACCTCATCTAATTCAATTAAAGTGGTATTTAGTATTTTTTATCTCCTTTAGGCACAATATTCAGTTTATCATGTATGAATTTTCATGAATTTTTAAATATTATCTTTATCAAATGGTTCCCTTCATTACCGTAATTATTTTACAAAACTTACCAAGTCACTTTTTGCACCAATTTTTTATTTCCTGGTATTATTTTGTTTTAGTAATAGAGGCGAAGTCCCGCCCCTTGCAGGTGTTCCCCATGGGACCTTACTTTGTTAAAGATATGTACATGTTTGTCGTAAAGTATCAGAATGTGAAAATAGGTCATTAGAGACTACACACCCTGGTCTCAGCTTGACCAGACTTCAAGTGGTTTTCAGCTCTTTTTTCAGTCATTATGAAGAACAACGTGAAATGTTTCTATGTAAGGTGTTGGTGACGTGTCTCTACAACAAACTGCGACTTTCTTGGTTTGCAAAATTATCTTTTAAACTGACGAACATCGTATGTGTAATTGATGGCATAATTCAAACTGGATTCATCTCTTTTTTTTTCTCTCGCCGTTGACTGCAATATATTTTTTTCCGACGTAAGGGTCCCATTGGGCACATCCAGGAGGGGCAGGACTTTGTAACGTCTCTGTTTTGTATGAGCTGAGGTTGTTGTAATTTGTGTTATTTGTCATGAGTTTTTCTTAGTTTGCAAAAGACACAATTTCAGTAGAACTTGGCTTGTTAAAATGCAACTGAAAAAGATGGGCTGACAGATGTGAGCAGCTTCATCTGTATTGGAAACAAACTAAAAGAGCTAAAATCTGACACGGAGACATTATGTTCGCGCGCGGGAATTACACGACAGCCTCATCTGCTTCCACCGGTTAGTTCATCAACACTGTGTCACATCCTTCATTCACCAAACAAACCCATGTGACAATCAGAGAAATTAGGTTACTAGAGAATGTGGTGTTTCTCTGACCCTTGTAACACTTTAATGGAACTATCAGCTGATTATTATCTGCAGCTGGAGTGCTGTGTGCATGTGTTAGGTCTTATACTGCGTGGTACGGAGCGAGCAGCCCTTTCTCTATTAAACTTTCATTGGTTTCCTCTTGACTGCCTGTGAGAGTGTGGAAGTCAGCCTCCATCCATCAGAAAAGATGTTAAATATAGAGCGAGACGGACCAGAATAGAGAGAGGACGAGAAGGAGGTGGAAAAAAAGAAGGAGAGCGACTCTGTAGGCAGAAAAAAAACGACAGATGAGAAGACAGATAAAGGAAGTCGAACGGGGAAAGAGAGAGAGGCACGGAAAATGGCTTTTAGACAAATAAATGGCATTTTAAATCAAATCTCAAACTACTTTATGCCTCATTTAGCTGAACAGAATTCAAGCCAATCACCAACTTCCACACCCACCCTTCACTGAGAAACCACCAGGAAGCTAAAATATACATTCAATACAAAACAGAGCAGAGTAGTCAAGAGGAAAACTGGTACAGGCATCTGTATAACCATTCAGATGTGAGAATATCGGCTTAAAGCTACTGTCACTGTGCGTATGTAGCCCAGACGATTCTGTACTGGTATGGACAACATAATAATGACATTTAACCATTGTAGACAAAACGTTAGAAGTATAAAAGATAAAATATTAATAAATGTGAGGCAATGTTCAAGGGTGGTCACAGCACAAAAGTGATGCGTATTCCTGCTACAGTGATGTGAAGCTCACAGTTATCAAGATGAAAGAGACAAGCTCGTGTCAACTACTGCTGTTCTCGAAAGAAAACAATCTGTAGATTGAGATGAATGTGTAAGAATCTGCAGAGTTTTAAATGTTTGTTAGCATGTCAGTGAAATACAGATTTACTGCTAACCACACAGCAGCTCTTTACCTGCACAGTTGCCAGGCAACCAGCGCAGAAGTCGTCTGCCTTTAAAAGGCAAACGGCTGATTTTACACTTTGTTTTCATGACTAATTGCATGAAGATACATTGTGAAGGCTATATTTGTGAGGTTTAAGAGGTACAGGTATGAAAATATGTCTGTTTTCAGAAAGAGTCGAGTTACCTGTGTCTTCATTTAAGTTCTGTTGCTGAGCATTAAAGGCATGTATGTAAAGTATGTCACATTTGCCAGAACTGTTCAAACCAAACGAGAGAGAGAGAGAGAGAGAGAGAGAGAGAGAGGGGCGGTCGAGCGAGCATTAGACTGAATGGTGAGAGCGAGTGGCGTGGGGAGAAAAAAGCCATGAAATAGAAAAATGAAATGTGATTTCCTGTTTCTGTCACAGTGGTTTTATTCTGTAAACACACCCACACCTTCACATAACTCTACAGGAATGTTCTAGAGACAATACACGGCCCAAGCACACGCCTCCTCATTTCTGCTGTGTGTGTCGCTGACAGGTTTGTCAGAGGCTGAAAGGCCTGTGTGTATGTGTGTAAGTAAGTGAGAAGAGTAGAAAGAGGAGACCAGAGTCACTTTGTCTTTCTATTGTTCCACACGCTACGTGATGCTGTTACTGGCTTGAGATACAAACACTGAGAAGGAACATTATTCTCTATGTATTATTAAGGAAACGTGTTACATGCTTTTCCTTTAAGCTAACCGCTTTTCGCTGCTAACAGACACGATTGGTATTAATCTCTGCCAGTTAGCGAAAACGGCATATTTCCAAACTTCTCATTTAACATAAACATTTCATCCCAACATGTTGGATTTCTGGTTGAATTCATAAGCCCACATCACTGTTTTGTGTAAATATAGCTAAGCTAGCCTATAACTAGCTGATGTTCTGGCAAACCCAAAGGTGGCGCCTGTTAATGTGTGTTAATAATATGTTACTGTTACTGAAAATAGTCCACAAGGCAGCAAAGTGTAAACCTTTCAAGCGCTCAGTGCAAAATGAAATAACAGACGATGTAATGTTGCATGTTGATGCTTTGGATCAGCCTGTGTAACCACCTCTCTCTGTCTGGATGTGTGTTTTTCTTGCAGAGCAATGACGTGGAGGGCAGTGCCTGGAACTGGATGTACTATATCCCCCTCATCATCATCGGCTCCTTCTTCATGCTCAACCTGGTGCTGGGTGTACTCTCAGGGTATGTTTGTACATCCTGTCACCTGGCTCAGTTTTCTTTTCTTTTTGTCAAATATACATGTATCTACTTTGTATCTTGCATATTACCAGCCTTTTTGCAAAGTGACTCTGAATATAAATGTCCCCACAGTGAATTTGCCAAAGAGAGAGAGCGAGTGGAGAACAGGAGCGAGTTCCTCAAGCTGAGGCGACAGCAGCAGATTGAGAGAGAGCTCAACGGATATCTAGAGTGGATCTGCAAAGCAGGTCAGTGGACACACATACACTGATACACACAGCAGTATATGCACATACTGTGTGTGGGAAATCCAGCCAAAACTGCAATGTTCTGACTCTTCATTCCTGTTTAATTTGTACAGAGGAGGTGATTCTTGCTGAAGAAGATGCCACGGGAAATTTTGATGGTAACTGACTTTTTTTGCTGCTCTTCATGTGAACAACGTAGACATAGAACAAGAGACAGGAAAATGACGGTGTATTTGGACAGATTGTAGAGACAGAAAGGGAATAAGGCAGATGGAAGGAGAAGGACAAAGCTACTAGTTCCTAGAATATCAAAAATGATGCCAGTCCAAAAAAACCAGCATCAGAACTGCCCTGTCAGAATAGGATGTGTAACTGTGCACAAACACACTTGTGAGTGAAAATTCTGTACGACAATAGAGACTTGTTTTTTTTTTTATTGATGTGAACAGAAGGTGAGAACAGTGACATTTGAGAGACAAAAAGAACGAGTGAGATTAATCCTTTTTCAAATGCCAGGTTCTAGGCGAAGACCAACCATCAAAACCAAAAACAACAAGACGGAGCTGCTGAACACTGAGGAAGGAGAGGACAACATGGGAGATGCAGTAGGTAAGAAAAGCAGAGACGTGGATGCAGGGGATGGAAATATATCAGCTAGGAAACCACATGGGCAACAGTCAAGGTTTAGTTTTTTCTTTTTGTATAATGAAACCATCTACATGCATCTTATCAGCCCGATATGGTCTTACCACACAAAGCCACATGATTCAAACTCACACCCTCTCCCTGTTTCAGGTTTTGCCCGCTCCAGTATAAAGAGCGGTAAGGATGGCTCCAATTACAGTAAGAAGGAACGACGCATGCGATTCTTCATCCGCAAGATTGTAAAGACCCAGGCGTTCTACTGGACGGTTCTCTGCCTCGTGGGCCTCAACACCATATGTGTGGCTGCGGTGCATTACAACCAGCCTGAGCTGCTCTCTGATTTTCTCTGTAAGTGTTTTTATCCAGTAAGCCTTTCTTGATACCACTAATACGGGGAAATAAAAACAGGGATTGACAGGAAACGTAAGCCAGAGAAGTGGCACTGATTTCGCCACTCAAAATGCAGGTCTGTCACATTGTGGGATTGGATGTATGTGGGTCACATGGAGGGAACTCTTGACCCGAGTTCCTGAAGAATGTCTTCAGACTGCAGGCAAATTAAGCAACTGTCCACACTGTTATGTGCAAGTCATCAGATCAGATCAGTGTCTAGACACTACCCACCTATCTGCACGGGTTGTTGCGGTAACAATGTCGGTGTCAGTACATGTGTACCCATGATGGTGACGCAGCTTTGCATTCCTTCAGCTTTGCATTCCTTCAGCTTTGCATTCCTTCAGCTTTGCTCTCCAGAAGCCTCAAGCCAAAGCACCAGCAGACAATACTTGACTGAGATGCATGTGTAGAAATCTGATTGGATCCGATCAGGTCTTTCTAAAATCAATCTGTATTTATCTGGATATGCCAAAAGAAGGGTCTGGCAGTCTGAACAAGGCCTAAACGGTCCAAACCGACTGTGGTCATGTTGTGTATTACACCACCCAAATATAAACGGCAGCATCACTCTAACCCACTCTTTACAATGTGTCATCTTTAGTGTGTAATCACTCTGCTCATTACTTCTGCGTCACCTGTGACACTGAGTACTTCTCAGATGAAACACATCTGATGCTAAATATATTTTCCCGTTGTGTCTCAGCGTACTTACTTTAAAGTATAATCACTGCCCTATTGTTTTGTCCATACACAGTCTGTCTGATTCATCTTTTTACACTTCAATCTGCTGCTTCCACCTACACATGCAAACACTGCATTTGTAATTTTAGCTTTTTAAATAGCAGAAACATGGAGCAGTTTCTTTACTAACCAAACAATACCTTGTCCACCGTCATCCTCCGGTGCTGCTTAAACGCAGCTCATTGTTTCTTAAATGAATTTGTTCTTCTCTCCTTTCGTTCTTCGGCCTTGCATTCCCTTCATTTACATTTTCCTTCCTTGTCTCCTACCCTCCACACCTTCCCACTGCTCTCCTTCATCTTTGCCTTGATTCTCTTCTTACTCTTTTCTCTCCTTCCTCCCCGCAGTCTATGCAGAGTTTATTTTCCTCGGTTTGTTCATGTCTGAGATGCTGATCAAGATGTATGGTCTGGGCATTCAGCCCTACTTCCACTCCTCGTTCAACTGCTTTGACTGTGTGGTGAGTGTACACAAACTTATAAAACACAAATTCATCTAATACAGCAAGTATCGGGTTTTGTGACAAATCAAACTCCCCATTTAATGAACAGATTTGAGATTTTACTCATTTTGCCCCGCAACAGATGAACAATGACGCAGAACAGAATCAGCACTGCCTTTGTCACCAATAAATGTGCAATAACTGTGCATTCATTTGTCATGCTGTCATTGGTGGAGATGCTTATTGGCAGGTTATTTTGTCTAATATGCTGTACATGGTGAAGCCCTCGAACACTGGTTTACTACGAATATTGACTAAGGTGATTGTTGTTGCTCTGTAATCATGGTCGGTTTTGGTAGTATTTCATTTTTAAAATGTGTGTGCGTGCAGGTAATTGTGGGCAGTATCTTTGAGGTGGTGTGGGCCACCATTAAACCAGGCACATCCTTTGGGATCAGTGTGTTACGAGCTCTGCGACTGCTCCGAATTTTTAAAGTCACCAAGTAAGTCCTCGTCTCTTACTGTTATTCAGTTTCTCTCACCCTCACTCACGCACAAATGAGATAATGATGAGAATCGCGATGACAAACCAAGGTTGTGGTACTGCTACAAAAACAGATTTTTGTGTTTTAATTCAAAAATCTTTTCACTGTCATAACATCTAAAGAGTCTTGAGGTTTGGGCGCCTTGGCACAGCTTTGATGCTCCCTTCAGGAGAGTTTTTAATTGGATTTGGCTCCTACACATTGTTCTGTTTTGTTTGTGTGTACCTTTCCTGCTCCTCATGACGCAGCTCATTTGGACAGATCTCACTTGAAAATGAGACTTAAACTCTCAGAAGGGCAACCCGCTCAAGAGCTGCTAAAATAATGAAATAAAACGGGTTTTTTGCGTGGTGATTACCACAAGCTTTGAATTCTCTGTAGAGTTAGAGCTGTGCAGTAGGTTATCATTGTTACTGTCTCCGAGTACCCATCCTGAGGCTCAGCTTCAGCCATTTTGGTTTTATCCAGACGTGAACAGACTCAAACAAACAAACCATCTCTGCGGTTCCAAGAATAAAACCCTAGTGTTAAAAAAATGTAATTAACTGATGGCAAAAAGTTTGTACAAGCTGAAAGGAGATATGTTTTAGGAATTAGAGGATGATGAAAATCTAAATCTCTCTCTCTCTCTATATATATATATATATATATATATATATATTTTATTTATTTATTTTTTTCTATTCTCCATTATCGTCACCTACGCTGTCCTTCACTGTCTTTCTCCTCCACATTTACCATCCTTTCTTCTTCCTCAGGTACTGGGCTCCTCTTCGTAACCTGGTGGTTTCTCTGCTAAACTCCATGAAGTCCATTGTCAGTTTGCTCTTCCTCCTCTTCCTCTTCATCGTGGTCTTTGCCTTGTTGGGCATGCAGCTGTTTGGAGGACAGTAAGTATCCACAAACGCCTATTATTCTTATTCCACCTGTATTAAATTCATGACTCCTCTGCACCTTGTTCTGCATATGTACTTGAGTGTGTTTCACTCTTTCTTTCATTCTTTTCAGATTTAACTTTGAAAATGGAACTCCGCCAACTAACTTTGACACTTTTGCAGCAGCCATCATGACAGTATTTCAGGTTGGAAAGACTTTGTTTTGTTTGTTTCTGTATAATAAGAGACATTAGTTTTTCTTATCATCTGTCCTATATTGTCCTTTTGGTAAACACCAGATATTTGATAGACATATTGTAAACCCTTTACAGTTCTGCCCTGTTCTCAGATACATAATTTGCAAATTGGACAAATTGAGTTACACGAGTGTAAGCGCACTCTTACGCTCTCATGTAAATTTCCAGCGTAGTTGAAGCTGGTTTTGAGTGGTACATTTAACGAGGCCCATTGTTGTCATGTCATCAGTTTGTCAGATGGCTTGTTCAGGTCTGACTACTGTCTCCATGTTTCTGTGTTCTCTGTATTCAGTTAGAGAGACAGCTTTTGTCAAGAGCCATTTGTGTCGCATTATTGTCTTCGATTGAGTCAGAGGCCACTTTTGACTTTTTCCTTCTCGTTTATTTGACCTGTTTCTCGCTGTAGATCCTGACTGGAGAGGACTGGAACATGGTGATGTACGACGGCATTGAGTCCCAGGGAGGAGTGAATGACAAAGGGATGGTCTTCTCCATTTTCTTCATCGTGCTTACACTCTTTGGCAACTGTATCCTGTCTGCAAACCTGCACACATACAGAAACACATAGTGCATGCAAGCATACAGATAAGCCCATATAAACACATGCAAATGTACAAACACAGATTTTGTTCAGCGTTTGCGTGTTCACTTTTGCACACATGTAACGCATTTAATGATGAAGACAGCGGTGTTATTTATAGAGATCTTTTTGGAACATGTTTTTGTGCTGTCCATTTCTCTCCTTTGGTCTTCGGCTGAGCATTTCACTCCAGCCGTCATACTGAGAAACCATCAGGTTGTCCTTGCATCAATATTTCTCCTTAATGCCTGCCACCACAGACACCCTGCTCAACGTCTTCTTGGCCATCGCTGTCGACAACCTGGCCAACGCCCAGGAGCTCACAAAGGTACAGGATTAAACTGCGATAAATCATTTTAGTTTCAGTTTTAAGTAAAAAAAAAAAAAAATGTAATGTCTGACATCTTGGGACGCTGAATTATATATTGTACCTTTTCTTTTGACCTGTAAAAAACTTGCACTCACAGAGACCACAGCATGATAGATGTGGTTCCTGTAATAAAAGAGGAGTGAGGAAGGAAACAGGAGGGTTGGGGAGGACAGAGAAATAGGTTCGACACTCCTGTATAGGAAGGCACGGGAGATTGTTTTATGTGATGTTAATTTGGCTTCATTTATGATTTAAAAACTACAACAGAAGATATCTAGTCTCATGAGAACACAAATGTTTTCATTATTAGGGCACCATTATTATTTTGTGCGCTGGTGTATTGTATTTCAAAAGAAAGTGAACATGATGATCTCTCCTTCTCAAATAGGACGAGGAGGAACAGGAAGAGGCAGCCAATCAGAAGACAGCTCTGCAAAAGGCAAAGGAGGTGGCAGAGGTCAGCCCGCTGTCCGCAGCCAACCTGTCCATCGCTGCGTGAGTACACACACACAGGCAGATAACAACGCACACAACACACACATCAGTAACCCACAAAATATCACACACTGATGAATACATGTACACACACTTTACAAGTGCATACACAGACACACAACAATCCCACATCCATCAGAAATCTTGCTTTCCAAACATTTGATTGGTAGGCATTCTTGTACACATGATGCACGCATTCACACACACACACACACACACACACACACACACACACACACACACACACACACACACACACACACACACACA
>JAPQRN010000421.1:0-17697 GCA_037367275.1 Coranthus polyacanthus | reverse complement strand
GAAACACCAACACAAAGAAGAGTGAAGGAGGGGGGGGGGGGCAAATGGGGGGTGGGCGGCTCAGAGAGCTTCACCTGATGAGGAGTGGAGACCCTGCAGAGGAGACAGACATCAGGTTAGTACAGTTCAACTCACACCGCTTCACAACTCGTTAGGTCTGGACTCTTAGGTTTGATCTGAACCAAATGTTCAGGTGTGAAATCTTCCCCAGACCAAACAGCCGGTCTTTGGTGTTGGTCCGGATCATACTGAACCATGGACAGCAGGGACAGACTGATTATAGGCTGTGTTGGTATTCAACACTATTCAATATTCGACTCAGACATTCAGTTCAACAGTTATTCACTTACAGATAAACATAGTTAGTTTCCAACAGTTGGATTTTGTTCAGGTGACAGTGACATCACTCAGTTACTCCGCTATCAGCTTGTTCCTGTTAGAAACTATCATTATTATATCAGCCTTTAAAAATCCTTTTTAATTTGCAGTGGGAAAACATTTCTTGGATAGTTCGACTTTCAGACAAAGCTATGGTCTGCAAAAAACAAAAGCAGAAAAAAAAGGGAAGATGGAGTAAGTTGAAACAGAGCTGCGGTAATGTCAGATGCAACCACATACATGATGACGGCAGCATGGAGCTGTATCATCAAAGTTTGTCTCATCCCAAAATTCCAGTGTGAAAACAAAACTAAACCAACGTAGACAATGTAAAAACAAACAAAACATGAACCCTGATTTGGACTTTCAGGTGTGAAAACATCTTTAGACTAAAACTAGCAGTGAAAAAACAATTAACAGATATAAAAACAATTTCAAAAACTAAATAAAAACTGAGTTTCAGGTAAAATAAGCTACGTTTTCCACCTCAAGTTGAAAATATGTTGTGAATAAAATGTCTTTGCACCATATGAGACCTTTCATAACAAGTGAAAAACTAATGCTAAAAATAAACAAAGACCAGCGTTTCCTCTGTGGTGCTTCACAGAGAACTGTAGTTCAGTCTCATGTCTGTCGCTGTCTGGGTCTTAGTTGTGTTTAAAGTTGGGGCTATAATCTTTTAATTATTACATAATCACCACTTCTGAAGCTAAATTACTGTATAGGTGGAAACGTCCTGTGATGATAAACTTCTGCTGAATGAAAACAGAGGAAACTAGACTGAAACCAGTTCATTCTTCAAAATAAAACCACATATGTGAACCCAACTAAAACCAAACTGAAAGATTAAATAAAACTAATGAGAGTGCGAACTAATATCTTCATCATCATCGCCATCATCGTCCTGCTGTCGTACGTTTTCTCTGATCAGAAGGAGAGTCTGTTCTTCTCAGTTGTATAAAATGTGCTTCAGTGTAAACTCAAGTGGAACCAGTGATTTATGAAGCAGTTATTCTGCAGTAAACAATGCAAATAAGCGCTACGCACTCCAGCCACTCATCCCTGTATTTATGGCTCCTGTAGGACTGAGGTTGAAGATGCACGTGTACATTCTTAATAATCCAACCTACGGGTTTGTCAGAGTGTGATGGAAACTCCACAGTGATTACAGTTTATCAGAGAAGACGTGGCCTGAGAACAATGAGTTCTTTGAATACATTCATGTTACTGTAAATGCAAGATGGAAGTTTAAAGTTTGACAGCGAGCACATGGTGTCTTTAAATGCATCGTTGCTGTTACCAGACATCAGTCTGATACTGACCCAAACAACTGGATCAGGTATGATCTTTTCTTTTGAGTTTTTCCTCTCTTTCTTCTAATAATAATCTCAGTTGTTCCACAATGCCAGGTCTACATTGCAGTTTGTGGACGGAACCAGAGGAGCAGACCTGAGCAGGACGCTGGAAATAAACAGAACAAACTTCTTCAGAATGAAGAAGCAGAGAAAAACGACCTGAAGGTGACGACGAGCTGGGACGTGAAGCTGGGGACGAACGGGACGAGACACGAGAAAACATATGTAGTGTGTGAAGAGCAGAGATGTAGAGAATGATGAGCCCAGTAACACAGAAGGCTCTGCTCCATGCTACACTCTGCATGATTGTTGGCAATAAAAAGCAATTTGTGCAGGATTTGACATGATGGCCAGAGTCCAAATGTTCTGACTGAGACTCAAATGCACCAAAATGAAACCACAATGAAGAAAACGCAGCAACAAAGTACCAGCCACGCTGCCTTCCAGCTCTGGAATCTGGAATTCCTTAACACAGCTCCTTCTGGGAAACCGTGGCTCTTATCTTCACATTTCCTGCTGGTCTTTGCTCAGAAGTTGGCGACGTAACTTCACTCTGCTGCACAATCTGTCAGTACAGAGAGGCGAAGGCCCACCCCATCCGGTCAAGCCCCATGGGACCCAATTTCTTGACAAAAACGACTTGGAATTTTATTTCAAGACCAGTCCAGACCACAGCTGTAGGGACATCACTATATTTTCTGATTTATTTGTGGTTTGACAATTTTCTTAGGTGTAAAACTTTTTGCCAGTTCTTGATAATTCTTTCCACAGACCGTAATGTTCCCATAATGCTCTGTATCTACAGTATATGTGGTCTTGGTCCTGGTCTCGACCCCTCAAAGTCTTGGTCCTGGTCTCGGTCTCGATACACTGGTCTTGACTTCAACACTACTCTAAACATTAGCTGTATCAGCTGATTCATTTTCTATAGTTTTAATGCTTTTTTCTTACAGTTTTATCTGTTCCTTTGGTGTGATTGTTTCTTTTCTGTTGTGAAGCACTTTGTGCTGTGTGGCTTGGAAAGCACTACGTAAATAAATATATTATCATTATTGTTATCATTTTAAGAATTGTGTTACAGTCAATGGCCAGAGACTTTTTGATAATTTACACATATGATGTTGGTCAATAAAAGATCATTTTAGTGAATTAAGTCACAGTTTGTTGTAAAACTCATTTAGTATGAGATTATAAAACACATCATTATAAAGACTAACACTAAACACCTAAAAGTGTGAAGTGTCTCTGTACACAGTCTGTTCAGATCTGCTGAAGACATCTCTGCAGCTTCAACATCACAGACATTTTTTCACTCTTGAAGATCGAGGTGAAATAAGTGGAGGTAACAGTTGTTTTAGTGACTGGTACACGTTTCACACTAAACTAGATGTTACTTTACAACAAACACCAATAAAATTGGATTTTAAATTGACAAACATCATATGTGTAGTTGATGGAACAATTCATCTATTCGTTTGTCTCTTATCATTGACCTCCATTCATATTTTTTGGGCACAGTCGGAAAGGGGTGGGACTTCTGTAAATGTCTATATTGCAGTAAATCATCAGGTAAATAATAATTTAAATCTATATAAACTACATGCAGATGATGCAGTCATTTATTTACTAAACTCAAAAGCTGAAACAAGACTTATTTAGTATTTGGTCCTTAAGCTGTAGTTTGATTCCCATCCATTACTCACTTATCAGTGGAGATGAAGTACAGGTTGAAATATATTTTTCACATAGCAGTACAGTAGTTTTCTGGCTGAAGAAACACTGTGTGCAGGTCAGGTCTTTTGAGACACGCCGTTTTGAGGAGTGTGTTTTCCTCTTTTTAATTTTTATTTTTCCACTGCCCAGTGAGGTCTAAGTTGCAGTTTGTGGATGGACCCAGAGGAAAAGACCAGAGCAGGACTACAGAGACCACCGAGAATAAACAGTGAGTACAAGAAGAATAAGGAGGCAGAGAAAAGACCTGCAAGTGATGACGAGCTGGGACTTGAAGCTGGAGATCGACTCGGGAATAGACCGGGAAGAAGAGACAGAGTGTGTGTTTTTTAGGAAGAGCAGAGAGGTACCAAACCTCATACATACTGCATGGAGCACGTATGACACGGAAACAGAGGAAACTGGACGCATATGTGTTACCTTCACATTTCAAGCTCTGTGATTCAGTGACGTATCTTCACTCTGCACACACTTAAAAGTTACTGTTAGTCTGCTCAGCTAAACACAAATATAACTTTTACACTATATAAATATAATTATGTGATATAAATAATATCTTTCTGCCTTGGAGACCTTAAAGCTTTACTAACTGGTGGTTTCTATGTGTCTTATAGCTGTTTTATTAATGACTTGTGTTGTTGCTGTCCACTGATTGGGTTTGTTTTCCTCAGGTCCGTCCTGATTGGATGAAGATATAATAAAATAAACAAATAAATATTTTGCAAGAGGATCCTCTGTTAAATAATCAAAATCTATTTAACCTATATGCAGATGATGAAGTAATACTTTTTTTTTTACTCAACACGAATACTGTTTGTATATGTAGATTTTACAGTTACACAAAGAAGCAGAAGTATAAATATTTCTAATAGTTTTTACTTTTGTTTCTGTTGTGTCATGACATATGTATGAAAAAATAGAACATTTGTAAATTAATGGTAAAGTATAAAACTTGCATTAACATAGGTCGATTTACAATCACTAGATAAAAGAACCATGAGTTCCATCTGATGCGTCCACTGTCCTTACATCATAATCTGTTGTTGCCGTTGTCTTATTTACTTACAGTCATGAGCTAACAGCAGCTAATGTTAGCCAGTGAGCTAACAGCAGTTTGCCAGTTCAATCAGACTGAAGGGAAAGTTATTTTAAAAACCTAAAAGATTTGGGAATTAAAAGGAAATGCAGCTAATCTTCTGTTTCATGAACATCATACATTAGACACTCTTTACAGAAGAAAAACATTTATTTATTTAACATGAAATATTTTGACACCTACTGCTTGAATTGTAATACTCCTATCCCACCACTAGTCATACAAAAGACTCTAGATCACGCTTTATTTTGAAATACGAGTGACAGGAAGTAGTATATTTGTACATGTGTAGAACAAATCAGGTTCTAAAAACCGACATTTATGCACTAAATACCACCGATAGCATTAAAAAATCCAAGGTAACTGTAGCATTTAGGCTTAAGGTTTGTTTAAGTTTAGGCACAAAAATAGCCTGGTTAGTGTTAGGAAACGACTGCGATAAGGGCTACAATAAGAGACTTGAACAATTCAAAAATAAAGCAGTGTGCAGTTTTAGTTTGAACCTCGACATGAACAATGCTTCCACTGTGTTTGTGATTCCAGTATATCCATCCCTAACCTCCTCCTCCTAAGGTTTGTCCATAGTTAAAGACTATTCATACAGCTGTGAGAGCTGCATAAACACCGGTTGCTTTCAAAAATCTGGTGAAGTTGACATGTGAACATCTGGGTCTGGTTTACTTTTATTCATGTTGTCTCGTCTTGTTATGGTTATACAGTATGATGGTCCCATCACCATTGTCCTCACTGCACTTTTAAAACTCTACTGGAAGTATCCTGAGCACATGAAGCAACAAAACAAAGCCAGGAGTGTAATTGTGTTTCTTGCAGCTGCAGTTGCCTAAAGCGGTACATTCACACCTACACACACGTATTGACTATTAGCAGTCAGGGTTGAGCCTCTTGCTTCAGGGCTCCTCAACAGAAGAAGTTCAGTGAATGCAGAGCGTTTATGACAAACTAATTGTTACAGAGGCTGGATGTCACTGAACACATGTTCAATATGATACAGTATCAACGCTGTCCTGCAGCAGGTCTTCTAATACGTTTCAGAGTTTTATTAAAATGTTCCTGAAAGAGACACAAAAGGCCTGTCATCCTCACTTAGTGTTTGACTCGACGCAGGGCCAACAGACTGATTTATATTAGATATCTCAAGCCATGTGATCAAAGGAACAGAACAGATCAGAGGCTTGATCTGCACACAGACAGAAAACACACATGAACAGCCTCTATTAAGAGATTTATATGAGCTTGCAATGTCAAATGTGAAGTCAAAGATGAGTAGAGCAAACAATATGTGACAACAATACTGTCTATATGTTGTAAACCAATAGAAAGGTTCACTACATCGCAGCATTTACTGGTCGATAATGACACATCCAAACTATTTACAAAATGACACAGCTGTTAAAACGGTTTCTAACATCACTGTGATTTTTGATGATTTACATATATTATGAGACTGTACTTCAATCTAACCTCTGGATTTTATAAAAATGTGTTGGGATTTTAATTTTCTTTAACAGTATAGCACTTTTTAATCATGTTTTGAAAGGTTTGATATAAATAAAATGTAGAAGAAACCTGAGTGTGAGCACACAGTCCAAACTGATCACATCTATTGGTGAGTATTAATATCACTTCATTGTCTCCATTGTACATATTGTGATTGCTCAAATATCTAAAACAGATTTCTTTCCAGATAGAACATGAGAGTAATATCTTTAACTGGAATCCATGTCCTCACATCATTTTAAAACGGTCAAAGGACATCAATCTGATTCAATGTGGAGGGTTTATTAAATTGCAGAAGTTGATTAGTCTTTTAATTTCCTTTTTGTGTATACACAAAATAACCTTATCTCAGTTAATTTTCAACACAGGTTTTCATTATTCCTCTATAAGATGAGTGAAATGTCATTGTTTTCTGTTGTTGGATCTTCGCTACATCTACACTAACACATTAGAAAGTAACACCAGAGTCTGAAGCAATAATACGGACATTAAAAAGTACAACACTAAAGGAACATGGTAATAAATGAATTCAGCGAGACACATCTTTCTTTGAATGGATGAAATATCAGAATCAACTATGAGTCAACACTCGTTACCTTCCACTGTAGCTCAGAACAATCTCCTGTAAAGAATTCATTCTCTTAGAAATCCTCCCTGTAAAATGTCTCTACAAACAGAATGCAGTCTATAAAAGCAGCAGTATGATTTCTGTATCATGCATCGTCTCTGGAAGTTACCAACAATGTGTCTGAGTAGATATCCTCTAAGTCTAACAATAGGAACCTTTGTGTGATCTTTGACCAGTTTGAATTTCTCTACGCATGTTAGAAATCTTCTTTGGACTTTCATCTAAGAAATGTTTCTAAAATTAGACACTCGTTGTCATTTAGGTATGCTGAGCTACTGATAAATGCCTTTTGGCCAAATCCACAGAGAATGGAATGCGTCCACTAATTGCGGAGGGAATTGCGCAGCATTTGCACCACAATCTATATTCAGTTTTAAGAATTCACAAAAGATTTTTCTCTAATGATCTGCTGGTGGCCACAAAGTTTTACTCCTGTGTGTAATTTGCGCTTGTTTTGCGTCAGAGTTTCTCATGTTTTATGTTTCTCCATGCACAGATTGGTCCATAATGAAAACTACAGATTGCATGTCTTTAATGAGCAGACACACACACAGCTCTACACAAACACAAAACAACTTCATCTCATTTTTGCTTCTTTTGCTTCTATAGTTGTTTTCCGTCTACAACACAATCTACTGAAAAGTCCATCAAAATAGCGATAACTTCATCAACACCTGATGGTGGCTGCAAGAAACATCCACGTCCCTCGTTAGACTCTGTTTTGTTTGTTCTGTTTAGTTAGAGGATGTTAACTCAGGTTCACACTCAGACATAACACAGGTTATTCCATGTAACACTATATAAAGATAATCATTTGGTTATACTGCAAATCAGGGTCCTTAAAACCCCCACATTCTTCCTGGTTTACAGCTGATGTACAACAACTCAAAACTGAAATATAAAAGCACCCAAATCAATCAGAAAAAGGCCTGTTTGGTTTATTATTAACCATGTACAAAATAACACACTTTAAATGTAGGTAGAAGAAAAAGTTACTTATTAAAGTTGTGTTTCCTCTGTGAGAGTCCTCTCTGGTGAAAATGGCAGAAGGATGCATAGAAATCCTGCCTGTGAATCAGACCTGTTATGCTACATAGGTTTAATATCAGCCATTACTCATGTTGTTGGCGTCGGCTCTTCTGTCTGTGGAGGCTCAAGCTGTTAACACTCATCAGCGTTGGATACGTTGAGAATGTGAAGAAGTTTGAAGGCTGCGGCTGCCAACCAGCAGAGCCAGACAGCTGGCAACATATGGACACCAGCCAATGGGTGGACAGACGGACGGACGGAACGGACACGTGGAGGATACGGTGAAGGCTGCAACCAAAATGCTCCAAATACTGTTCATTTTCACACCACAGATTTACTTAGAATGTATAAATATCCTGTGTGGCATCAATAACTGGTAGATTAATCCTTATTTTATATTTCAGTAAGTGAGGAGTGTGTGTTTTTTAGGTTTTACACAAACAAAACACATGATCACACAGTATCATCCTACTTTACCTACGACATGAGGATGTCATATAAAACCAATGACAGTGAAAATGAAAACATCCTGGAACTGTGGGGTTTATTAATCAGTTTTTATAATATTTACAACCATCAAACACTGGATTTTTCCAGTGTCATTCAGTGTTTAAAGTCTCTAAATAACCGACTGACTTCATTTTATTTGGATGGGTTTAAATGACTATGATGATACAGTATGTTTGCACCAGGCTGCTTTTAAACATGGTTGTTCTTTTTAAATGTTGAACTGGGTCTAATTTGGTATGGTAAACACTTTCAGTATGTAAGGGTTAAATGTTGGGATGTTGAGCTCTGAGTTCAGTTTCTTCACTTTTGAATGATTGGTGAAGTTGTGACAGTAAATCATTGACACTCTAACTAACTAATGTTTCCATGTCTTTTCTCAACACTTAAAAGACCTTGAAAACAAATGTCAAGGTGTTCAACAGTGCTTCTTCATTGATGATGTGAGGAAATGGAAAAGGCTGAAACCGAAACAGTCCACATATGAGTTACACGTTGGTTGAGGGGCAGGGATGTTGAAAACTGACCTGGGTTCAGTTTCTTCACCTTTGAATAACTGATAAAAAGTTGCATATTGTCCATCTCTACTGAAGATCGCAAAATAAATATCAAATGCATGTATTTTATGTTGGAATTACCTAGTTGAGGAAAGCAATTTTTATTGCTTTAAGTTTGTTTTTAATACAAAACGTTCTTAGCTGAGATTTAGAGAATGATAATTAGTGATAACAACCTTTGTTATCACTTGATCCAGTCGTTGTAGTTATTACATTTTCTTCTGTATCTCCTCTTTGCTTCTGCTCTGACCCACTTTCCTATCAGTATCATTAAAGTCTCATCTTGTTTTATGTTCTTATCTTTTTAGAGGACAAGATTATCTTCTCTGTATCGATTCAAGTTAACATGTGCAGCAGAGAGTTTGTGTAGTGAGAAGACCAGACGTTTTCTCATGTGTCTTTAAACCGACTGGTTGTTCTAATCCGAGTAGATAAAATGAAGCATATTATTTCAAACGACTACTGACCCAATCACAATGCAGCGCTGTGTAATCACTCTTTATATATTTATGTCTGTCAGTAAGAATATTTAAATATGGCTTTGAATGAACTCAAACCAATGATTGAAATACAACAGCATGAATATGACAAACAGCGGAAAATGAGTTGAACTTTAGTGAAAACTCATCAGTGTCTAAACATAATGCACTGTAACAATGAGATATTTGTCTTTCACCCGTGGTCCGACATAGACGTGCACACATTCCTGAGTGAAGATGATTTCACAACATGTTGAAGATGCATCATTATGTTACACCTGCAAAATGCACCATAAACTGATGTCCAGTATAAATACAGTAACTTCCTGTGGACTCCTAGTCATAAACTCTCCATTTCTACATCTGTATCACTGTCCTCAGATTGTTCTGTTCTCTGCTACATATGACATTCAGGTGAACAAAGCAGTTGAAGTCACACTGATGAAGAAAGGACCATCATTTCAATATGTACATGTGTTTATTTTGTTGTATATTTTGTACAGGATACTGTCTTCTGAGTTTATGTAGTGTATGTTTGTTGCTCTATGCTGTTCTTTCCTCTTTCCACTCATTCCAACCGGTCGAGGCAGATGGTTCCTAGAGCCCGGTCCAGTCTGAGGAGTTTTCTTCCATAATGGAAGTTTTTCTTACCAGCTGTCACCCTGGGCATGTTCTAGGAGGATTTGTTGGGTTTTTTCTCTTTATAGTATTTGTAAGGCCCTGACCTGAGTTTGTGAAGAACCTTGAGATAATCACGTATTATGATTGGCCCTATATAAATAAAACTGCATTGAACTGAAGATATGGCTGGGTTTGGTAGACTGGCTGTTTGAATGAAACAGTAAAAGAGAAAAAGAGGCAATTACAGAGCGAAACATATAGCAAATGGACATCAGCAACCAGAAGTGGTTTGGTGTAGTGTAATATGTAGTGAACACAGGTAGTGAATACTTCCAGGAATGTGGAACAAGAATTAAGAGCCTCAATAGCTGTTCCACCCAATGTCTGTAAAGAGTTTAAGTGGCTTCATGACTTACTAGACAAAAAATATCAGTATCACTGAGACTGGCTGCAAACAGTGTCTGTTCTTCGCAGCAGAGCAGGTTTACTTTGTTGTAGACGACACAAGGCCTTCACAGGTGCCTTTGTTTTGATTGTGCTTCTCTTTAACTAACAGGAATGTTAAGCCGAGTTATGATTTTGAGCATAAATGTGGATTTAAAGGGATGGGGTTTAGCCTGTTAGACTAGATGTTTAATGGGCCTTGATCAAAATGAGCAGAGAAAAAGCTGAAAAGAACAGCTGTGGTGGCAGTAAATGTGTCAAAGCTGCATGTGAATTAAGCTGTTGCTGGAAAACAAAATGCATCCTACACAGTCACCTTTCACATAAACCAAAACACAAAAACACTGACAAATCAGCAGCTCGAGCAACAGTCAGGAGCATATTGTGAATTTAGCACGTTGCGATGCTGGTGAGAGGATTTTTTTTCTGCTGTATGACAGCTGCTAATACATGATTGATCATCAATCAGTATTCTGCTGCCTCAGACACAAGGGGATGCACCAGACCTGGAGCGCTTCAAACATCTGCAACTGTGAAAGCAAACACCAAGTGAAGAAACGGCCAAATCAGCTACATTTAAACACTGTAAATCCACTGTAGAAACAACACAGCAGCTGTGCTCAAATAATACTGTACAGGTGTATGTCCACCTCCCTTTCCTTATGTGTGTCATGCAGCGTCTGTGCTTTTGTGAGTAACTATTTAAAAGGAAAAGGAAAATAACTCCATTAACCATTAACCATCTCCATTAACAGACTCACAAACAAGATTTACGATGTGAAGTAAAGACAGAGCAGAAGAAACAGGATACAATTATGGATATACTGTGTAAATACAGAGATATGGTACAGCAGATAGAAGGACTGAGATAAAGATGTACAGATGCAGTAGATATTTCTCTGGATGGGGGGAGTGGAGCTGGAGGGAGGAGGGGAGCGGTCGGGAAGCTACACTGTGATCAATCAACATCAATTTAGGTCAGCTTACCCACAAAGCCCAGTACAGTACACGTCCTCAGGAGCTTTGAGCCTCGTGCTCGGAGGGCAGAGCCAAGCCGCTCCCCTGCGTATTAATTACATCTACTTATGACGCCCAGGAGTTTCATGTTACTGTGGGTTTTTCTCTTTAATATGTTTTTTTTTTATGGAACTTACTGCTCTCATGCTGGTAGCGTAGCCCACACTCCTCTTCCCACTGAGTGCTGTGACCATGTGAATTAGCTTTAGATGCTTGTGCAGACCTCTCTTTGGATTGTTTTTAAAGAATAGTTAATGCTAGAATGGCAGTAGAGGTCTCTGTAATTGTGATATTACACAGGCTGCTTTCCTGAAATGTTAGAACTATATCTGTAACACACATTTATAAACAAATAAACTTGTTTTAGTTAATTAACGGTTTAAAAAATATGTTCATTGAGCTCTAAACGTTTATTACAGACTAGTAAATAAATTCTTATAAGTTCAATGTGTGATATTTAGTGAACACCCCTCATCCTCCCCTATGCTGGCCACGAAACAGGTGAAAGTCCTGCTTGAAGCCTCAGTTTGCGTTTTTTCGCCGTTGCCATCTTTGCTTTAAGAAGCCAAAACTCACCAAATTTGGACAAAAGGACAGAGATGAGGAATAGTGAGGGGATATGAGCAAACTATCTCTACTTCTGACTTACTGAAATAATCATTTCAACTGTAAATTTCATGAAATATTTGCATTTCTTCTTTCACAATTACAGCCCTAGTGAAAAAACCTGTTTTATTGAATGAACTGAGGCTCAAAGTCTGCCTCCGCAGGCGAGTGAGCTGTCAATCAAAGCCCGACACAGAAGACAACAAAGCCTTCTATTCAACCTAAAATCTCAATAATGGATGAAACGTTTACGAAACCACCAGCAGAACATTAATTAAAATAAAATAAAGCAAACGTAACCAGAATGAGTATCTCCAGAGAGAAGGTCAATGTAAGTCAAATGGAGACAGGATTCATTTTGTTTTAACGCTTTACTCATATGTTAAAATGTGTTTGACGTGCATTTCATTGTCAACAGAATGAACACAACATATTTCAACTTCAGTTTATTTATAAATATTCATCCATTCATCACATTCACGACAAAACACATTCAAGAAAAAATTGGAACATAATAAAAAAAAAAAAAAAAATGAAATAATGTGATTTGAAACAGGTGATTGTTATCATGATCTGGTCCAAAACCAGCATCAGGAAAGGTCTAGTCCTTTAGGAGCAAAGATGAACCAGGATCGACATCTAGACCTGATAGAACCACATGGATCGGGATCAAGAACCGTCATTCATCTACGTTCATCTACCTTTGTTAAGTCCAGTGGGGGTTTTCTGAATTAAATCCAAATGGATTTCAACTATTCAAACAATGAACTCTTGGCTTACAATATCAAATATGCAGTTTACAGTTTGAAACAGTATATCTCTGCTAACACAGAGAATTCAGACTTTAAAGTGGAAATGGTGGCATTTTCTTTTGAAGAACCCAGAGTTTGAGGCTGAATTGTGTTTGTTCATGATCAATCGATGAAACCACAGCCTCACACTGCGCTTCCTTCTCTCCTCCCTTCATTTCTCCCACTCTCTAGTTTTCTCTTCTTTCTTTCCTTTGACTCCATCTCATCTGTCTCCTCTTTTATCTCCTCGTCTCCCAGATTGTGCTCTTTTCCCTTCATCTCCTTTTCTTTTCTGCTGTTTTCTCCCTTCCTTCTCCTTCTCCCTCTTCCATCTTCCTCCACTCTTCCCCCTCTCCTCCTCTTCCTCTCCTGTGGGCCATCAGAATTCATTACAGGCTGAGCTGATTCATGGCTCAGTCCCACATCATTGGAGAGCATGGAGGCATGCCTATAAATCTGCAGCTACACACACAACACACAACACACAGAAATACACTACGTACATACATATCAGCATATCAAAGACATGGATAAACGAACAGAGAGCGTGAAACAGAGCATGAACATGGACACACACACTAAATGCAATTACACCCACACGTCACACAGACACATGTAGAAACGCCGTCCGCCCGCAGACCATCATTACAAGCTGCAACCTGCTGTGGGTCGTGTTCTGTATGTCGGCAGAAAAAATCTCCCGGTTTTATAACAGGCAGGAAGGTGAAGGTCCTGCACTGTACACACAAATAATGACTTTCGTCTGTGAATGAATGTGTGTGTACGTGAGAGAAATATCAGTATACGTTCAGTATATGTACATGTCATTATTCTGCACAACACAATCCTAATGCATTAGGATTAGAATTAATGTATGGATGTTAAAGCAGATTTAAATGTTTAGCTTTGATGAACATTTTCAAGGAGACACAGGATGTTTTTAAAACACATTCGATCCCAACTCGTCACATACAGATGCTTTTCAGTGCAGAGGGAAACCTTCAAGCATAATTTTCCGATGTGCAGTGTCGTCCGACAGACGTGTTCTGAATGGGTAAAAACATTCTAATTGAATGCTTCACTATCTGATGTTGGACTGAAAGACGACAGGCTGAGTTTACGCTGTGAGCAAATATTGTGGATTAAAAGTGGATTTATGCAATTAGCATCAAAAAAATTTCCACAAATTTGTGTTTAAGTGGCCTCTTTACTGTATTATGAGCCAGATCCACAAAAGAATTGCGTGGATTGTGTGGCACAAAACTGGTGCAAGCGAGACAAAATATTGAGTGCAGTGCACAAAGCACATGCGAAGGCTGGAATTCACTGCAATGCTAAGCAGATAGTGCCAATGTCACTGAAATTTAAATGTCATTTGGTGGGAATATTCATATATTCAGCGCAAAAATTGGCCCCTTTTGCAGATTAGCCTCGACGCAAAAACTGTCTAATTCACAAAAGAGCAGCGCAAACTGCTACACAAAGTTCATCTGGTGTAAATGCCACCTGCTGAAAACAGAAACTCACCTCTGACGCATTGTCTCAAGTGTGAAATCTTCAGTCAGATATTGGAGGATCAGGTCTGTATTGTGTGTTATCTCTGAGTTTTGGGCATTTACTATACAAAGCTGATCAGACTGCTTTATTACATATCCATACATCCTGATTATCCTGCCATCCCAGAGTGTAACAGCTCCAGAAACACACAACATTAATGACATGAGATCCTGAAGTTACATCTGGTGGTTCAGAGACAGCGTGACACACGTCCAGCTGTGACATCAACATCTACAAATCTTTATGTGAAACACCAGATATAGTCAGTGACACACAACATTAATTTAAGAGTCAGACATTAATCAAACATGTTTCAGACCTGCCTGAATTACATTATTTGGAGCCTATTTTGATGGACATTTACGTAGATTGTTTTATAGATGTGATGTTCATTGTAGTTTATTATTAGAGTCGTGCTCTGAATGCAGCCATGGAAATGTGTATATTTCATTTAAAAGAAACTACTGCTACTGCTGAATTCCTTGGTTAGAATTCTATAAAAATGGGTTGTGACTTCATAATTGCGGGTAAATGTGGGTCCCACAGTGAAAAGAGTTGAGAACTGGTGCAGACGATGCCATGGTTACAGTTTGGTTTAGGCATAAAAACAACTTGCTTAGTTTGAGACAAGGGCTAAAATAATAAAGACAAAGAGAGAGAACACACAAATAAACACAGCATGAAACATTACAATAACCCTGGTCTCCTGTGTGTAATGGTCCACCACAACCACCTCCTACTGAGGTTTATGATACTTAACAACGTCACCTGGTCCATGTTTTCAGTTTACGACATCTAAGGATTTACATTGACTTCCATCTGGGTGAAAATTGATGCTATAGTGGTATCGGGAGTTGAAAACAGACACTAACACTCATAACCAAACAGCAGTGAGAGAACAGCCTTTTTTACAAGTGTGTTTCTATCCAGGTGGTTTCCCTCTTGATAGAGGTGGGAAAAGTTGGTGAATCGACAAAAGGTAAATGTGAAGAAGCGCAAACGAAACAGATTCAGTGTAAATGTATGTGTGTTCATGTGTGGATGATGAGGAGACAGTGAATTAATACAAGAAACAAACAGAAATACCTTTGACTAACTGTGGAGAGCTAAAACTAAAAGCCAGGTTTTTATGTCGATCAGCTCCTCAATCAACAGCTCAGGTTGGATGTAACTGTATGATTCAATCCATCAGTGAAAACCACACTCGACAAACGTAACAATGAAAATGATGTAAAAGGCACAAGATGAAACAGACAGTAAATAGAGACTGGATTGCAGAGAAACAGCGTCATGTTTCTGTTGCCAACATTGAATACTGATTTGTACATTTAAAGTTAGAAAGGTTTAATAGTCTTCATATTATGTTATCATGACATGAGGTTCAGTTCACTGTGCAACAAACATCCACTAGAAATATCCTTCAAAGGCCGACTTTAGACTTTTATACATTGTTAGTCTCATATCCACATCTATGTCTACACTTCCTTAGGTCTGGTTCAGGTCTGGTTCAGTCCACTATGGTTCTGGAATAGGGGTCAAAGTTCTCTGTATTGTTTGTCTAGTTCTTTAAATGAATCTCACTCGTCTTGGACGTCGCTGATGCAGACACAGTGTCTTTGTAAAAAAGTTACAGAGAGAAGTTGTTTTGTTGGAACATGTGAACATGAGGAAGTGTCCTGGTTTTAAAGTGACTAAATCCACACAAAAGAAAACAACACATAAAAAGACATGTGTCTTTGTCTAAATGTGTTGTTTCAGTGTGTAGTTGCAGCTCAGAAGTTGTTCTTCTTTCACGACTTTGACGTGACTTTGAAAACAGTAACACACAGATAGAGGAGAACCACAATCCTGTACATCCTGCGAGCCAGATTAATTAAAGTACATTTCAGAGCCTGTACTTTCACTGCAGTAAAGAAGTTGAACCAGTACTTGAACTTCTACTTGAGTAAAGAACGTGTTTACTTTCACCACCTCTGGGCCTGCAGTTCTTTGCTCTTTCTCATTAATGACTTTTTTCTTGTTGTAACCACATCAGAATAACAGATGGGAGTGAAATCGGCAACTCAGCACAACAGGAAAACAAGAGTGTTAGCAAAACAGATGAACATATCGTAGGATTCTTCTTCTACTCGGTCTCTGAAACAAGTCTATGGACCCTGAGTGAAAGTCGTCTAACATTAGGCTTATTACAGAAGACATGTAAGGACAAAACATGTGTTAGACCTCATCTTCTAGTTTCTGTGTTTAGCATGAGGATGAAACAACAAAATGCTGTTTACAGGGTCTCTTCACAGGATGGACTCAGCAATGTGAGGAGGCAAAAGTCCACACATTCTTTACTCCAGTAGAAGTACAGATACTCTGGTAAAAGTACAAGTACTGATTTAACTTCTTGACTCAGGTAAATATACGTATATATATAAGTATTTCTACATTTATATCACCTAAATACATGACACCTTTTCACCGTTGTTTTTGTCTGTTTTGTCTCGTTATGTCTTTTACGTCTCAGTGTCGTGTGTGATGTTTTCTGCTATAACTGTAACCTATGTGTTATTGTTCCATCCATGTGGATTAAAGTCAGTTTGGATGATGTGAAGACGCACTATCGTGTACAATAAAAACTAACCAAAGCAGCAAGACTTCAGTTATTACTGGTCTTGATGTTGGGAAGAGAAGCACAGGGATACTAAATAAAAATAAACTATATTTTTCTTCAAATACATTAAAACTAAAGAGTAGAAAGTATAGATATTTGTGTTGCAATATTGGAAGTAAAAAGAAAAATATCCGTATTAGTGTGGACATGACATAAATGTGGTTTGGATCCGAGTAGTAAAACTCATATTTCAAATGGTCTTTGGCTGACACTACTGTCTGAAATTAATCTATGACGGAACAGCCTGTATGAAATAACCAATGAACATTTTTCAGCTAAAGGTTGTTCATCTCTCCTCAACATGTCTCCTGAACCGTTCACACTGAGGGTCAGACTCTGGACTAAATCATCCACCAGGGTCACATGGAGACTTTCATATTAGTGCTTCTGTCTCAGCAGATGAATGAAAAGCATGGTGTGTTTTTGTCTCAGGACAATGTTTGCTGGTGTCTGAGTCCATCTCAGTGTGTAGATGAAGTGTTACCAGTGAAGTCGGCCAACCAAGGCCTGGACCGGGCGTTGGGGATGTAAGAAGATGTAAACAGCACCAGTCAATGTATCATCCTCAAGCCACTGAGCTCAGCCAAACATCTCACAACACACACACTGAAGCACTACCTCCACACACCCTCCATCCTCCCCTCCTCGTTCCTCCACTACCCTCCATTACACACCCCCTCACTCCATTCACTCTCTTTAATTAACCCCCCCCCCCCCCCCCCAC
>JAPQRN010000420.1:0-17698 GCA_037367275.1 Coranthus polyacanthus | reverse complement strand
AAAGTTTGAACTGAACTGTTAGTGTACTTTTAAATAAAGAAAAATGCTGATATTAATAAGATGTTACTATAATTGTCTCTATGACTACACATGGTTGTCCCTCCTCTGAAGTGTTTTTGCTGCTACCCTTCATTGACATCCTCTGGATATTTATGCATTCATGTATTGTTTTTATGTCTGTCTTTTCTATTGGGCACTGAGACCCCTTTCAAATCCAGACTGTGGTAGATACACAAAAGCATTTTCAGCTCATCCACCAGCTTACATACCTCCTCATGAGCAAAGCCTAAAATTAACTCTTATTAGAAAGAAGAACCTGGAACATGAAACTTTTGTCTATGTAATCATTTCTGGTTTTGGCACATTCTTAGGTGTGGTGGAGGATTTGCAGAATGTCATGAATCATTTGTCAATTTTGTTAAAGAGTAGTTTTGAATCTGAACTTTCAGCCTCTTTACTCTACAAAGAGTCAACACAAGTCCAACCTTTTAAGGTATTTAGGTGTGTTAGTAGGGCTGGGCAATCTGGCAAAAAGATCATATGACGATCTTTTGAAGTAGAATCACAATCCACGATCTGAATCACAAATTTCTCACCTCTTATAAAATGTGGGTGACTTACAGACAAACTATAACACATTTTTCTCTAGTGTTCTCTGGTTTCTGGAGGCCTGGGCTGTGTGTGATGGCTTGTTGTTGTTGTTGTTGTTATCTGACTCTGCATCATCTTGGACTGACATTATTGCAATATTGCACATTTTCCTGTACATATGTCTGTGACAGCAACAGTGTTTCCTTTAATTACACAGACTGGACTGATTTGTCCCACCAGAGTTTTATGATGAATCAAAAATGTTTTTACACTCACACACATAGCACATAATGCTAAAGCATCTGTTTAAATCAGACTCACTGCATGTCGGAGTCCAGAAACCAGACTAGCAGATCACGGACGTAGAAGACATTACACAAATTCTATAAGTTAACGTGGACAGACGCTACAGATCACTATAAATGGACTGAATTAAACTCACTAACCTAGTGACCTACACTAGTAACATTAATGCCCAAACCCACAGGTTAGTGCTACACACTGTCAAATACCATAATAATTACCCTGGTAAACGGGCCATTTAAAATGCATGTTAGCTGAGTAGGAAAGTTTTGACAGCGCTGTTACTTATTTTGTTAATGACATGAGCTGTATGATCCCTCTGAAAAGTAGATCATATGACAATTTAAGATCGTGAGATCATCCAGACCTATGTGTAAGTGTTGTGAAACTGTAAAAAAAAGAGTTTTGTAACCAAAGGACATAGAATTTGAAATGTCAGTTAAGTTATTACTGTGTCATATTGTAAGGGCTTTGAAAACTCAGTTCTTCAACTACATTCAGCTGTATTCAGTGTAAATGTTTTCTTGGTTACATATTAAAAAGTTTGCTTTTCTGTGACCTGATTTTCAAAATCAGAAGTTAACAGAAATGATTGACAGTAATGTTAAAGATATCTGAACTTTGGTAAATCTGATTGCAGTAATACTGGTGTGACTACTGAAAGGTTTATCTAGATTACATAATCGACTAGATGGAGCAACCAGCGGCGTTGTTTGATTGTGTAATCACACATCAATGAATTAGTAAGAAGTAGAAACATTATATTTGTACATCCAGTTCAGTGTTGAGGGATGAAGGATTACAAGGTGAGAACTAAACTGAAGTGAAGTTAGACATGAGAGCTGACCGGCTGAAGGTTAGAAAGCGATAACATTAGAGAGTGAGGAGTGTCAGTTGTGTCCTTACTACACAGGGTGTCATCAGGTGCGCACACATCGGCCGTGGAGTTGGATGACATGCTAGAGTGGAAGAGAACACAGATCAACATAACTAACAGCTAAAGGGGGAGATCAACATTACCTCTGCTCAGCAGCAAACCTAAATCCTTTAAGCTTAGACTGAAGCAGAGTCTGCCTCTGATAACTTATGAAGTCAAGTAGCTGGAGGATGAAACAGTGTTTAACAAGCTATCAGTGATGCTAAGTAAACAGCAGAGAGATGGAACTCAACTTTTACAACTAGAAAATGATATTTTCTCTATATTTAGTGGGGTTTTTCGATCTCCGTTCACAAAGCAGATACAAAAAGAGGTGTTTATGTCTTCTTTTTTTTCTCAACAGATAGTTCACATCATATCAATTACATAATAACAATAGAGGAACACAGATCATCTTCAGCATTGCTCAACAGTGACCTGAAATCAATCCAACTCCAAAACCTCGCTTAAAGGAGGAATACCATTAGTTTTAGGAGGATTTTAACTTTAATATTTAATATTTTAACTTTAGTATTTTAGCTATAAACAGCTATTGTAGTTATCCTGTGTTCTTCCTGCTGTCAGATTATGAAACTGTGTTGTAATGGATATGTTAACTGAACTGGGACGTTCAAGTAGGCGACTGGTTTTACAACTCTCTTCCACAGAAAGACACATGAGAGTTAGAAAATAAGAAGAAAGTGCAAAAAGAAATTAAATGCCCTGAAATATAACTAACAGAGAAGCTGGCAATTGGGGGAAGTGAAATGTGTAAGAGAGTTTCTGTGTCTGTTTGAATGCAAATGCCTCCTGAGCACATTTGTTCCTTTTGCCACAGGTACATTATAAATTCAAATCAGAAAGTTAAAAGCACAGTCAGAGATTACAAAGTGAGGGACACGCTCTGCTGCTCTCAGGAGACCATAGCAGTCACTTTGCACTGGGCAAGTAGAGGCTTGTATACTGTCTGTTCAATTTGTTAGACAAATATAGTCGTGTGTCTGTTCGGTAGTGACAGAATAGAGCATATTTGACATCGGTAAAACAAAGGTAGCTCCTCAACTTTGATTAATGTTCAAAAATATGTCTCAGCTCTTGGTTTAATGTGTCAATTAATAACATTGTGCCTTGTACATTATTTGGTTGACAAAGAAGCCTGTAGATAATAACATAATAATGCTGAAGAAGTTGCTGTTGTTCCTACCTCCTCCTTTTCTGTCATTCCAAGAACTTTTCCCAAAACACAGTTGACATGTGGTGAAATAATGATGGAACAGTCCCTGGAGCAAAGGCACTCATTCATGAAATATTACCTATACAAGTAGTGACTTAAATGTTTTACTTCAGTGTGACAACAGCACTACTTTTGTTTTTTCAACCTTATTATAGAGTGCACTCTCATGGTGACACTTAGACACACCCTATGAAGTCACACTGGTATGTAGTAAGCATTTTTTGACAAAACACAAGCAGTCATGCGCACACACAGGATGGTTGTCACTGAACCAGTTTTTCTACATTATTTTGTCACATTATACAAATAACTCTCCTGCATCAACACACACCAGCAGGTACAACAACAGACTAAGACAACACATAATCATACAAACTAAGAGCAGGCACTGCTGTCAAAACACACAGACAGTTGTGTAAATGCAGACATAATGGTGAACCAAAGCACACAGTCACATAATGTGTAACGGATGCACATACTGTATATACACTGTATTATAAAGAACAGTGTGTTAAGTTATACATGTCACACATTATGTGAACATGCAAATGTTTCTATCTTTCTCTAATGTATTGTAAATGTAATATATAAAAACATTACACATACTGAGAACACTCCTAGAAATACTTGTGATTACCTAATATAATGTAATGCCATTAACTAATTTTCAGTCCAGCAGGAGCTAGTTGATCTACATCTCATGTCATCTTTAGTTGCAGTGTTTTCCATTCCCACGTCAGCTGTTCATTTGCTTCGTCTTACCTGTCCTGATCTGAGACTATTCAGGTGTCACAGTGTGCACTGTCTGTATCCAAAACATGAATTCTCTTCCTCTGAGCCATGAAACCGCACATTCATTAAACTGAATCCAGTCCGGTACTTCTATGATTTCAGGGTTTCCCAGTCAGTATTATGTGTATATCCACAGACAGATACATTCCCATTTAAGACAGTGGTGATGTTGGTGTCTCGGTGTGTCTTTTGCAGTTACCAGTGTGGTGTGTTTTCACACCTGTGTCTTTCCTCATGTCTGTCTCGCTGAGGGTTGCCACACCCACTCTTCTCGTCAGCCTTATCAGCTGCATGCAGCTTGAAATCAAAAGTATATTTACTTAATGTAAGTGTTGATGTGACGCTGTGCTTTGTGTGCGTCTAATATTCAAATTTCTGGCTGCTTGTTCAAATTGATTGACTGGAACTAAGAAGAAATACAGTCTGTTGCATAAAATGTGTTTTATGTTATTTCTTTACATTAACGTATGTGCACTGCAAAACAGTTTTTATGTTGATCATATAAAACCTACAGAAAGAACACCACACGTTCACCAAATGTGGAAAGAGCCATCATGAATAAATAGGAGTGAAAACATTTACCAGCACTGGCTTGGTATTATGATAGATGTATAGATGTACATATAAGTTTTATTTGAAATGAAAGGTGCCAGTGGTGGCTCTGGTCTGTGTTTGTGGTCAGTCCTGGTGTTGAACAATCATGACTTTTCACCTGCTGGATCACCTCCACCCTCCTCCTTTTACAAAAACAAGCAGGTGTGTTGACACGCCCTCAGGAAAGGTTGGTTTCACCAGTGATTCTTATGTATGAACTATATGTTTCACATGAGTTTCTCACAGCTTTAGAAACCTCTTGTTTTGTTAATTATCCTTCAGAAAAACTAAGGCCTTAAGCAGGGATGGGCATTTCAAGCAAAACTACTATTCGATGATTTCATGGAAGAAGTCAACACTTAATTAGATATTGGGGGAAAGGGGGGTAAAGGCTGCGAGTAAATGACTTTCATACAGCAGAGAATATCTAAGTAAATTCAACTGGATTCAAACGTGATGTGAGCACATACACCAGGACTGGACTATCTGGAGGTGTAACTGGCTGACACTGACTGCAGTCACGTTCATCTTCTCATTTACATTAACGCTGCAAGTCCTGAAAACGACCTCTTGCTAAAAATGAGCTGGAAACCTGGTGAAAATTACTGCATACTACTCCTGCATTAATCTAGAATGTTTAAGAGCATTAACTAATTAAGTTGTGGTTCTCATTGTGTCTGATTTACCCTTGTTTTTAGTGTCGCTAAAGAGTTAGGGTTGATTTTCTGATATCTCTATTAGTTTTCTACTTTCTTTTAACAAAAGTTTGATTCTGCATAGTGGTAATACAGGTCTGCCATGTTTAGATGTTATTTGGTCCCTCATTAAAAATAGACTACCACAGATCACTGGATTCCTTCCAATCCGGGAAAAAAAAAAGCACTGGGTGAGGTGTAAAACTCATACTAATGATGAAATGTAGCTCCAAGAGCCAAACTTCAAAAGTTCATAACTAAAAGAGCATTTGGAGAAGAACTTCATTGGAGCATCCTGTGAATTTATAAGAAGTTTTCACTTGATTCATTCAAGAAAATCCGGTACATGAAGTGTGAGGTCGTAAGTGTGTTGTTATGGAATGAGCCATTAGCTAAGTCAGTGTTGTCCCTCTCACTGTATTGTTATGAAGAGTTGACCTGGTAATGAGTGACAACTCCTACAAACTGTTCTACCACAGGCCAGATGTAGAATAATGTACATTTAGTTGTAGTTTTTTGTATTTAATTTTACATTTGTTCATAAGTTCTTTTTTGTTCCAGTGCATTTCAGTCTTGATACTCACTTTTGATTTGACGTATTTCAAACATTGCACACATTGCCTTCTGCGTTGTTTGACTGAATTTTCCAATCTTTTTTTTTTTTTATTCAGTCATTCATTCTAGATAGGACTGTCATGATCATGAAGCTTAAGTTGACGATTGCCATACAAAAAGTTATGATTACCAATTTAATTGCTTTTTTCTGTTCATTTTATACCACTGTTATATCTAAATACAGTTTAATACACCTTACAAAGAGCCATTTACTGCCATTAAACAATGGAACACTTAACTTTTAGGTTCTGTAAATTGCACAGGATGCTTAAATATAAAAAGCTTAAAACTGAAATATACAAAAACATACAGTATATTATATATGTCAGTTGAAATTATAAGTCTGTTGATGCTACGCCTCCACTCAGTGTTAAATGGCACCAGAAGGGGTTTGATGAGATGATTCCTTTCAACGAGTCAGTCAAAGCTTAAGCAGTTGGAAAACAATGTGGAAATGGTGATGAAATATGACATGTCTGGTAGTTTCATCCACCTGTTTTTATGGAAACTATTCTAACCATTATGCAAAATGATCTCAGTCAGCTCAAATAATCAGGATCAGACGATTATGTAATAATTATGTCAGCCCTAAATCTGGTTTGAGGCTGCGTTGTTGTGCACTGAAAAGAAAGTAAGTCCTTGGATGCATTGTTGTAAGTCACCTGTCCCAGCTGGAGGACGTTGACATGAAGTGGGTTAGTGTTTGGGTGTTACAGAGCGAGCGAGAGTGTGTGTGTTTGTGTAATGATATCTGTGTGTGTGAGTGAGAGAGCATACTGGCTGGGCGTCCAGCGGCCCTGGTAATGCTGAGACAGACGGTGAGCGGTTGGGTTTATTTTTGGGTTAGTGACAGCGTGTCAATGGCCGCAGATGCATCGGAAAGGAAGGCTCTGAGATACAAGCAGACCCTGGTTAGTGTCTCCCCCTCTTCATCTTGTCTGTTTTTGCTTTATCTGTCGCTGCTTCCATGTGTTTATTTCTAACAGCCTCTGTCAGATTGCCGTCAGCTTTCTTTTTCCCTTCTTTGTTTTGTCTCCTTGAATGACTCGTGTCATTTTTGCACCTGTGTTAGCAGTATGATCTTCATATGCATGGATGGAGCAAGTAGAATTTATGTATCTGTATGTGTTTGTGAGTTGTAGACATGATAAAGACCAATTAGCTGATGTATAACAACAGGGTCATGCAACAGGTGCTTAGCCACTGTGCACCTCCTTCACCCCTGATCTTGGCATGCACAAACACACGTGCACTCACACACACACATACATACTACGTCCCTGTCTTGCTGTTTTCCTACTTTCTCTCAGCTGGCCACCTGTTTGCTACCCTTCCTGCGCCTCTTTTCTTAAGCCCTGTTCGGTCTTAACACATGTAGGAAGGACTTGTGTGATATGCATAACACAATATGTTTACATATTTGTATGTGTGAAAGTGTATGTGTACGCTATAGGTTAGGTGTCCTTGTTTCCTTGCATGTACATCGGTGTGTGTGTGTTCACCTTTTGTACTTGTATCAGTGTGTGTGATTGTATGTGTTTGCTGCTTCTCCATGTGTGTTCCAAAGAGAGGAAACTTGATCATGTATTTGCAGTGGTGCTAATCTCAAGCTTTCATGTAGTTACATCTAGGAATAGGAATGCACATTGAGTAACCGGAAAATCAGAAACACTCATAGGATGTCATGCAATACAATGTGTTGAAAGTAATACGTTTAAGTTGAAGCTGCACAACAACTATTTCACAATGGATCTCGTTTTATAGATGTTGAGAATCCTGTCATGTGACTTCACACCTGCCACTAATATCATGCAAACACATGATTATATATAGATGTTGGAAATCTTCTTGTCATCTAAGTTTTTGTTAGTGTTAACATTTAAATATTTTACAAAAAATATATAGTACAAATATTACACAGCAAAACAAACACAACACATAGCTCATTAAACGATAACAGAGAAAACAACATTACCAAAATCCTTTATATTCCCTTACGTAGTACTGTGTATCCTCTCTGTTTTGTTCTGGACATGGTTTACCCTGGCGTTCTGAAAGACGTGGTCTCGGTCATAACTAACCCGCTATGTGATCTATGAGGGCTCTTTCAATTACATAGAATAAGCCTGGCTGTTACAGTTAAACTTTAGAAAGTCCTGGAGGCTTAAGAGTTAGACACGGCTGTGAATCAATACACATCTGTAGTTTTATTTTTCAACTCGTCTGTATTTTTATACACTCAAAATACTTTTACAACATAGAAATATAATCACCACAGTATGATTTAACTCATGTTGTCTGTTTTATGTTTCAGCAGTTTTACAATATAGAAATGGTACCTATTTACCATTATGTGAAGTTGTTTGTTAACATAATATCTTTAATAAAAATGTATAAAAGTCTTGCATGTGTGCTGCATACACTGATTTGCTTCTTACGTACTGAAGTTTGGTATGAAACGACAAGACATTTTTTGATACTGGATCTAAAGTAAAGCATTGAAGTTTGGTACCGAGTGCTAGGGTTAGATAATATCTGTAATTTAATGTTTACTTAATCGTAACTATGGAGGGTGTCAGGGAATATTGAATGAGTGAACAAGGAGGTGATTTGTGACTCGCCACTGCTGCAGCTTTAAGCATTTGAACTGTCATTCAAGAGTATTTAAGTATCATTAAAAACAAAGCTATGTTTAATCCTTAACATACTGCCTTTTTCTGTGGTGAATCATTTTGGTGTGAAGATGAATCATACAGTAGAAGTCTTGAAGACTAACCTGTACAGCTGCAGAAGCTCTATGGTGTTGATTGGCTGGTATGTGAGGCCTGGCAATTATGGCGACCTATAGAATTTAACAGTTTTGAAACCCTATGCCTATATGTATTCCAGGCATATGCACAGGCGGTGCAGAGTCATCCAGCCTGTCTTTGTGTGTGAGTCAGCATTTAAAGGCTTTAAAGAGCTGCTGTTGTTTTTACTGTAAACCACTTGAGCTTAGCTGAACATAGTTTCCTTTTGTTAACGGACGTTTGCTGCCATTTTCCAACAGACATTGTGTGCCTGTGTATATGAGACCGTGGTGTGTTTCTGTGTTCACAATTTTATCTTTTTGTGAAGGACCCGTAAGTTAAACCACAGACAGAGTATTAATGTTATTATAAAAAATGACCTGATAGATGACGGCTGTGATCTATTACAAAGGCAGGTCACACGGTGGGAGAGTTGTCAGTCACGTAGAGAATGTATAGAGTTAAACCCTTCTCTATTTTAGAAGACCTTTGTATGCGTTAGGTTTAACTTTAAATGATGGCTTACAGCAGTGTGCGCTCACATTCAGCTCCGCATCAGAGGTATGTGGACATCACAGAGCCGACACATGACATCCAGAGGAATTCATTTCCATGTTGTGACATGATTGAGGTTGGAAAAAACATCATCAGTATATATCTCGGAGGTCAACCAACTGGTGTAAGCATTGAAATATCATCAACACAGCAACACAATGGATGCTTTCAGTTGTTTAACTCTTTTTATTATTATTATTATTATTATTATCACTGTGTATTAGTGAAGCTGGAGATAACTAGTCACTGAGTGTGCAGGGAACACATTTGTCCTGTAATCAAAAGTGAAAAAGTTGGTGAAATAAAGCAAAGGACAATATGACTCAGAAAGTGTCAAGATTTGAATTTTAACAAATTAGACATTGACACATTATGTAACATGGTTCATTCAATCTACTGCTAGTTTACAGGATGTATATGTGTCTCTATTTTTACCAGCTTTCACGATCATGACATTTCAGTTGAGGATTAATTTTACATACAAATAATACGATTGACAGTTTGTCTTTTTCTGTTTATGTACCTTATGAAGTAGAGCCACCTATTAGAGATAGACTGATTACTCAGTGTTGACACGACATTTTACAAACTATTGATGTCAGCAGAGCTCAGATTGTAGCTGATGGTTAGTGTTAGGCTCCTCAACTGGAGTTGCTCACTTTGAGCAACTCCAGTTGAAAAATTTATATTTTTCATTCATAGAATGAAAAATATAAATTGCACCTAGAATGACCTCGATGTTACCAGATTCATTTATTGATTGATCTATTTAGGTATTTATTGCTTTTACTGAGATGTTCAGTTCAGCAGTTTCCAATAAAGTCATAAATAGTAAATTTCCAACAGTGTTGAATTTTTCTCAGGGGAACAGTGATATCGGCCAGTTAATCAGTAGTCAGCTTTTTCTTCTTAGAAACCATCGTTATCATTATTGGCTTTTAAAAATCCACTATCGGTCGACCTTTTCCTTTTCCCTTTCAGTGGTCCTGGTGGAAGACGTAGCCACAGGGTTGGGGTAATAAATGTAACATTTTTCAATAAAATATATATAAATTCACATCATTTTGGACCATTATTACCACCAAATCTATGTAATAAAATTGGAAAAACTAGAGAAGACAAAAAAACCCACTTAACTGTAAAAGTCATTGTAGTCAGTTTAGTTTTACATTTAATTTGCCTTAGGCGCAGCCCACAATGGCTTGGGTGCTGCACCTAAGCCTTATAATGAATGAAAACCCGATGTTAAAGGGAAAACCTTTTATCCATTGATCACCACAGTCACCTTTCTGTGGTCAAGAATACAATGATTTGTTGGTAAGAAATTTTGTAAAAAACATTTTATCACCAAAACGATTTTGTGAATAAAAAGTTGATTAGACTCAAAAATTAACCCAGTACTACCTCCATGAAAGTAGGTTTTATTGCCTGCTGTTGTATTAAACTGCATTAGTTTTAGAGATACACTCTTATACACTTGTGTCTGTGCTCTTTAGTGCATAAATCAGAATCCCTGTACATATAGGCTCCTTTATGATGAAGCCAAAGCTTTCTAGGTGGTTTTAATGATTAAGTCAGCAGGACTGAGGTGGAGGTATATGATGAGGTACTGAAAGGTACGCTGTGGGTTAGAGAGAGGGAAGAGGTGTGGGGTCGTGTAATGAGCAATATTGGATCACACCACTACTAAATTTAGCCAAGAGTAGAGTTTCACCGGCAAAGACATAGAGTGGGAAAGAAAGGAAGGAGAGTAGGGGGCGACGAAGGAAGGAGGTAAAGGAGAACAAGTGATTAGTGCAGAGTAAAGTTTCACTGGTCCACAGGGAAGACAGGAAGGAGAGGTGGAAAGAGGTAAAGGAGGGAGAGTGGGACGGATTGATTACAGACAACATAACATACACTGTGGTGGCCATGTTGGAGGTCCTCCTGTCCTGGACTACATAGTACTGAACAGCTGATTGCCTTTTCTAGTACACCTTGGGTCTCTCCAGTTAATTTATGTGGTTTGGGAAAATGATCATGTTACTACTTTCTCCTGTCGGCAAAAGATGATATGTGGTCTGAGTCAGAGCCTCAGTTTGAAAAGCTTTTACAAACACACCTGTACAGACACGTTTGAATAATATTTTAATAAGGTTTATTTGGATGTTTTCATGTTCTTTTATATTTTGTTTTATTTCTTGATTATGTGGTATCTTTACATCTATATTGTAAGGTATTATATTTTGTGAAGCATGTTGTTAACTCTGGCTTTGAAAGCTGATATTATTAGATTTGGTGGAAGGAAAATGCATGGATTACTCATTTTGAAATTTTTATTTTTTTCAACTTAAACATGCAAACTTAAACTTGCATAAAAATACAAATACTCTTTGCTCAGTGTCACCAAATCAAAAATATCAGTCAATCAATATCAATATGTATTTCTTTCAATTTCGGCATTAGTTCACCCTAAATCCTCCTAAATCTCGACCTTTAAATTGCCGCCTTTTGTGATTCTATAATTCCATAGACTGATATTGCGATTACTATTGTGTGAATTTTTATTACAAACTGATTTAGTTTATCATATTATTATGTCTATTTCACATTTTTGCTTGTAAAAGAGACACATTTGCATATTTTCTTTTATTTGAGTAAAGATAATTAAAAACAACTAACAAAAAGCCTAAAAGTGAACTCTTTAGTCATTTATTTTACTTGCGTCTTGTGTCCTCCTTGTGTAACTGTTGCTTAGACCATTGACATTTAACACTAAACACATATTAGAAGATATCTTTGTGGAGCCTGTGGTCGTGTGTTGGCATAAAATTACACCACGTTATGTATTGTGCTTCTCAAGTTCCATCGTGTATCGACAGTCGTTTCTACTCACACAGTGTCCACAGACGGGACCACATGCATGTACATGTCTGTCGTCCATGAATCTGTCTGTCCATGAACCTGCTAAATCAGTAGCTGCTGAAAGGTGACTATACCCATATCCCAGGTGTCAGACTCACTTGTATATTTTGCCGTGCTATTGTCTCATGATGTACCAGGAATATAGACCAGCTTTTGTGCTGGAATTTAAGACCTTCAATGCTTAGAGGTAACACGTCATGTGTCAACAACAAAAACTGTAACAATCAGTAATGTGGGAATAATAAATACTTTAAAGAATTATGTAATTAAGCAGTAGCAAAATATTTGTCCTACTCTGACAAATATTTAGCAAAAAGTATATATATTTGGCATATATATGGTTATAGAATTAATTATAATGAAATCTGTTAAATATGTATCATAACCTCAAGCTCATGTTTGAGACTTTGGTGACCTCTGGTGTTTCTATATGGTGTTTACCTATTTGATCAAGGGGACTAAAGGATGTGCTACACATGTCGGCTCATATTGGAAATAAGACAGAAGTTTATTGCAGCCATAGAGGCAGCGAATGAAGCTGAACTTATTCGCCAAGATGTACATGTGCTCCTAAGTTGACAAATGTAAGAGTGTATATAGAACTTTAGGGGTGAGATACCAAGACACTTTTATAAACAAAGGTATTTTATTTATTTGTCTATAAAAAGTACACTAGGTATTTAATTTTTTGCTTCATGTGATACATTTCTGGGGCCAATACTGATATTTATAATGATAATTTGCCTGATAGTGATGTTATTTTCTGTTTATTTAGTTTTTGTTGTTATTTATCCCCCTTTTGAGCCACGGAAACAAAGGAATCATCATTATATATATATAAAACAATAGGCTAATTTAACAGTTTTAAAGTCTTTCAGCTATCATTTCAATCATTCAAATTTGAAATAACCTTTAATATAACACAACAGATAAATAAATGTGTCATCGGTGAAATGACATCTTATATGCTGATACTGATATTGGCTAGTAATTATTTAAACTCCTTTAAACCGTGAACAGTATAAATACATGAACACCTCTGTAATAAAGTAGGTCTTCTTAGTTCTAAATAGTTTAAAACCCTACTCAGTCTGTTTAGACACAAATGATATCACTGGTCCAAGGCACTGCCTCGACTTGGTCAATTAACGATCATGTTCTCCATTAATGTCATGGTATGTTGATCAGTGTTTTCCAAAGCCCAACACAGTGTCTTCAGATGTCTTGTTTGTCCTATAACTCAAAAGTATTCAGTTTATTGTCAAGTTATTGATAAGTTGTTGCAGCTCTACCCTCAGCTCAGACACAGCTGGGCGCTCGGTGCTGACCTGTGGTCCTCTTAGCCGTTCAAACACTGGCTCTGCATCGAAATGAACACATTTTATTCAACCGTTCCACAAGAATTCCTGAAAATGTGGATGACTATTGTGTCACTGTTTGCTTTTTGGACATTTGTGTGACAGTAAATGGTGAATGGGCTGAATTTATGTGGCACTTCTCTATCTTAATGGTCTCCCAAAGCGCTTTACAATGTGTCACACACATACACCAGTGGAGAAACTTGTGTTCCTTGTTTCAGTGTCTTGACCAAGGACACTTTGACATGTGGACTGGAGCCGGGGATTGAACCATCAACCTTCAGTTTGTAGACAACCCCTGAGCTATAGCTGCCCCAGCCTTATCAACCTTTTTGGTTACAGATACTGCTTGGGCTGAGTTTTTTTTTTTTTTAATACTTTTTATTGACACAGCCACTCCTGAATACATTTTACAGTTCGCACTCATCTATATTTAGTTGCAAATGCGATTGAAATGTACACAGTGTCGAGCCCTGAGAGAGGGCATCTGCTAATGAAAGGGTTAAAATATTTGCACCACTAACAGAGAGAGAGGGAGAGAATTAATCTCTTCCACAGATGAGGCAGGCGGTCTTCATAGAGTCTCTCCAGAGGTGATAAATCTAGAGGCAGAGCCCATGTTTCCGTTTCCATTTGAGCTGTTTGGGTCAACACGTGGTCCTGTCTATTTTTAAAATGGACCCCTCTTTGCCAGTGCCAACAGGAGAGTACTATCACTCTCCACATTCTCACTGTCTCACACAAACTACCTGTACATGATCACACCTAATGAATGAATGAATGAATCCAGGATATTTGTTTGGTTTAATCTCACGTGTGTTGCTGATTTAATGCATTGGTTTCCTGGTTAATTAACAGCTCTATGGAGAGTACCAGGAGCACCAAGGAGGCTCTAGGAGACGTGAGGCCACACGCCTGCTGACAGAGAGACAGATCAAGAAACACGGCAACCATGCACGCAGCCATGGCAGAACACGCCACGGACACGGTCGTCGTAGCCATGGCCAGAACGGATATCAAAGTCGCCATGGACATCAGCTGGGCTATCACAGCAGATACAGAAACCGACGTCAGTCCAATATGGAGGTGGAGCCGGCTGAAGAGCAGGCAGCTGAACCTGACCTTACATCTTCTATGAAGGAGAAACGCTCCTTCTCCAAGTGTAGAGGTGAGCAGCACAGAGGACAGATTGAACAGTAAGTAAAAAGATCGATGCTTTATTATTCCCTTCTGTGAGTTGCAGTGTTTGGTTTTGTCAGACTGCATAGCCCAGGTGCAGCGATTCCTCGTGACACGGCTGGGAGAAGACTGGATCTTTCTGGTTCTGTTGGGCATCACAATGGCCCTGGTCAGCTGGACTATGGACTATGCCAGTGCAAAGAGCCTGCAAGGTAGGACTACATAACCCACAATGCCTTGTGGGAGCCATAGAAGTTCAGGTCTAGCAGGTGCAAAATGATTTAGATGTTATACTCTTCCTCTTTTCTGATGTTTTCTTGTGCGCTGGTCTTCTTCCTTACCTCTCGACTTCTTCCACTATCCACCATCCCTTCCTCTGTGCTTTGGCCTGCTTTCCTCTGTCTGCCCCTTTAACCTTAGTTCTTCCGACACTCCTGCTTTTCATCCATCTTTCCCCTCGTCTCCTTCCTCCTTCCTTCAGCCTATAAGTGGATCTATGGGGAGCTGAGGGGGAACATCCCCCTGCAGTTCCTGGCCTGGGTGTCTTACCCCCTGCTCTTCATCCTGTTCTCCTCCCTCTTTTGTCACCTGGTCGCTCCTCAAGCTATCGGTTTGTACCCCTTTCCTTTCCAAGCCTATTTTATGTTGCCTCTACCAAAGATCATATTGCAGTGTTTTGTATCGCACTCACAATCCACGACTGGTTTGGTTTTATAAGCAGGTCTTCATCTAAGGTGCATTGTTTACATGTATGTCACTTTAGGAAGAAAGAGATATGTGAAGTCATTTCACAAATCAACAGACCCATATTAGGCTGTACAGGTTATCGTGAAGTTAGGAAACAGGAGGACAAAAACAACATAAAAAACGTCTCTACGATTCACTGAAATGTCACATAGTGGATGTGTGTAATTCCGATATCAGATGTCCCACTGTTAGAGCGATGTCCAATTTTTATAATTTTTTTTTCTCATTTAAATTTGTTTGTCCTCCTCTTCTCTCTGTCTCAGGGTCTGGTATTCCTGAGTTAAAGACTATCCTGAGAGGTGTGGTGCTTAAGGAATATTTAACTCTCAAGGCCTTTGTTGCTAAAGTCATCGGTCTGACGGCTGCCCTGGGCAGTGGCATGCCCGTCGGAAAGGAGGTGGGTCAACCATCCTGGGTTTGACACATACCCAGGTTTTTCCCTGCCATTGTAGGGTTTAGGCACAGCAACTAAGCCAAATTAAAGCTAAATCAATGTGTAGGGCATCATGACTTCAGATCTAGTGGTTGTGTTGGTCCCCAGTGAACTTCTGTAGCAAGTTTTGTTTTTTGAGTGTGTTTCCAAATTTGATCTGGTAATAATAATCGACCAAAATGATGTGATATTATATATTTTTTTGAAAACTGTAACATTTTCTTGAAGACCGCCCTCCAAACCTTCCACCCAAGCGCTTAATTCTTCCTCAAAATGCACTCATAATCTAAAATTATTTGAAAAAAATCCACGATTTTTGGTCCAATTTTCTTGGTCCCATGACGACACGACCCCACCCACTGCAACCTCGTTCCCTCAGCCCCCCAGAAACCTGGAGAAAACCCTGCAAACCGTATTTTTCACTATTTATTTCATGTAACAGTTTGTAGTTCTGTGTTGTAGTTTTGAGTGTGTTGTTGGTCTGTATCATAATGCGATCTCCTTGTGGTTTCTTGACTCAGGGCCCGTTTGTGCACATAGCCAGTATCTGTGCTGCTGTTCTCAGCAGGTTCATGTCGTTCTTTTCAGGAGTTTATCAGGTAAAGTGATGTCAGAAAAGGTCTTCATATACATCCCATTTTAAAATGAGCACTGTATAAGATATGTGTCTCTGTGTTTTTGTATTGTTTCAACTCCTCCTCCTGCTCCTCTTTCCTCCTCCTCCTCCTCTTCTTCTTCTTCTTCCTCCTCCTCTTTCCGCCTGCTCCTCCTCCTCCTCTTCTTCTTCTCCCTCCTTCCTCCTCCTCCTCCTCTTCTTCTTCCTCCTGCCTCCTCCTCTTTGCTCCTGCTTGTCCTCCTGCCTCCTCCTCTTCTTCCTCTTTCTCCTCCTCTTCTTCCTCTTTCTCCTCCTCCTCTTCTTCCTCTTTCTCCTCCTCCTCTTCTTCCTCTTTCTCCTCCTCTTCCTCCTCTTCCTCTTTCTCCTCCTCCTCCTCCTCCTCCTCCTTGTCTTCTTCTTCTTCTCCCTCCTCCCCCTCCTCTTCTCCCTGTCTTCTTCTTCTCCCTCCTCCTCCTCCTCCTCCTCCTCCTGCCGTGTCAGTAGAATCCATACTGTTACACAGACATCCTGACGGTGGGCTGTGCCGTGGGTGTGGGCTGCTGCTTTGGGACTCCACTCGGAGGTAGGAACACAACATGATATTCTATTCCAGGTTAAGTTTTATCCTATTTTTATTCTCTTATGTATTTTAATGATTTTTATTTGATGATTTTGTTTATTGTTAAATGTTATTTTAATGTTTTATTCCATTTTAGCTTATTATTATTATAATTACGTATTTCTTTATGCATTTGTTATTTTAATCCATTTAATCTATGTCACTCTGTAACTTTTTGTTCTGTGTAATTATCACTTTATTTTTGAACTGCATTCATCTGAGACTGTTGTTTACATAGTGCCCAGGCTTTAGTTCCCACATGTTTATTACTTTTCTGTGTTGTTTGTTCTTTCTTTCTATCAGGTGTGCTCTTCAGTATCGAGGTGACGTCTACATACTTTGCTGTGAGAAACTACTGGAGAGGATACTTTGCTGCTACATTCAGTGCCTTCATATTCAGAGTGTTATCAGTCTTTAATAAAGACGCAGGTAATGTTTAACAGAAATAATTTATGAAACTCCGTCTGCATTTGGACAGTTTGTATGTAGCATTTTGTCCTCTTTATCCTTTAATTTCCTTTTATAAAAGAAGTATTGGTTAAAAAAAACACTACTCTTTCTGTTCTGTCTGTAAATTGAGTCATATAAGGCTCACTGTCTCTGCATCAAACACACACTAGGTGGTGCCGTTACCTCAGTAAACATCACCAAGCAAACTGTCATATCTGTTTAGTGAACATGTTTTGTACACCAGGTAGCAGCACCTGCCTTGACCTCTTTAAAAAAACAAATCTAGATGAACTATTATCCATTAAGTTTACGTCATCTCTTCTTCTTCA
>JAPQRN010000419.1:6301-17706 GCA_037367275.1 Coranthus polyacanthus | reverse complement strand
GCAAATGGTGTGAGCAAATTTAGCTTGGTTTCATTTTGTAAAACTAGGATAAAGTCTGGTCACTGAAAGACTTAGTGGAATTTAAAACTAGACAAAAATGCCAAAATGTGAGTAAGTTGTCCTTATTACAAGCAACAAAAACACTTGTGAAATAGAGGAGTCGTCTAGAGTCAGACTCCTCGAGTCGAGAGCTGGTTCATGAACACCTTCATGATACGACTTTGTGTGATTGTGAAGGTTTGGTTTTGTCGAGTGCGGTAACGGAGAGAGGGTTTCCTGGGTTTGTTCAACTTCCTTTATGATGCAGGTTCTAGGTAAAAAACACCGACGGGTTATACGAGCGGCTTAGAGCATCACAGTTATTGTGATTTCAATTTACCCGCTGCCAAAAAAAGAAAAAGAGAGTGTAAAATACATAACCGGCCTGAGGACCGTGAAGGCCTCGGGGACGAGACAGCATCGAGACACAAACATAGGAAACGAGGAGCTGTGAACAAAGGAGCAGCTGGGACAAAACAAAACCAACTGTGATCCAACTATTTGGAGAATTCACATCCCTGGGCCATCGAAAGCTTTTGGAGAGACGTTTAAAAAAAGACACGGCTCTTTTTAAACGCGCTGTGTCATTTCTGTCCTTCTCCCCGTGGGGAATCCTTGAACATTCCTTCTCTTTCTCTAAAAATACGCTTCATGGTTAAAACTGAATCACGGCAGAAAAATGTCTGGAATCTGAACTCGGAGCTGAAGCCGAGACGCTTAAACATTTCTGGGTCATTGACTTAAGAACACATCACAAAACAATTAAGATGATGTATTTTACTAGATATGTTGTAGTATTTAACATATTTATCCAAACATATTTATTTTCTTTTATAAGAAACATCATAAAAACAGAATCATAAACATGGAGCACCTGCTGTTCTGTTTAGATGAGCTGCCATCGAGCTACAAATAGATGCTCATTTTTCATCCAACATATGTGAAGAAACGTTGGCTGCAGTTCCTCCTCTGCTGTGTCTGGACCACACAGAGAAGCCTGCTCTCCTGCTTTATTTACTTGAGGAGATTCCAGAATGCTTTTGATGACACTTCAGAGACCTTTCTTCACTGCCAAGACCAGAAATCAGGGGGAAACACCAGCCGACGCTGCCATTTATTGTGTGCTATTTTAGGTACAATGCACTATTAAGTTTTTAAAGGTCTGCAGTCAGAGAAGGGCCAAGTCTCTATAGAAGGTCAGGGCAGCTCTATGGTCATTGTCGGGCTAACATTAGAAATATACTTTCTTAATGTTGGGGAAGAAAGTGGAGATTTAAGGCCTGTTACACAGTGAGAAGATGATGACCTTTGAGGAGTAAAATAATGGAGGAAGAGCTGAGGAGGAGAGAGGATCTGGAGGATTTTCACTGTGAAGTCCTGCCTCAGTTCAGTGCATAAACTACAGTACAATCAGAAACATCTGATCAGAAACATCTGATTGTACTGTAGAAACATCTGAGTGTCTGCATCATCTTCTAGTTAAATCAGGGAGAAGGAAGCTCCTGACCTGCTACATTCAGCTTAATATAGACTGAAAAACAACAAAAGATTGGTCCTGAACATCTAGTTTTTCAATCACATTGAAGTCTGACATTTTTCTTCCGCCCCTCAACTTCCTGTTGAGTATTTAATGATGACTCGTTTTCCTGATTACGAAAGCGATTTGCCCTAAAAACGACTGAATGAAAGAAGCCGGTCCAAACCCGAGTGTTTTCTATATAAAGACAAAATCCCTCTCACGCTGTTGATCCAATTACGACACAGGACATGGTAGCAGGTGCCAATCACTGATAAGCCGTCTGTCTGCCACCATCACTGGGTTAATAACAGATTGAGATGGACATGACTGGTGGAGTCACGGTGACGGTCACCCTGACTCAACAAACTGAGTCCTGCCAATCCTCCCAACAGCAGCCACGTTCCCACATCTCCGTGACCCCTCGACGCACTTCAGCCTGGTTCCCATCACATCAGCTGCATATGTCCATCTGCACAGACTGTGTGTGTTTGAGATGATGACAGGTTTCACTGGGCCTTCATTTCCTGCCAGCGGCCGTAAGAGAATCCAGACCGAGCCCGGCCTCGTCTTCTCTGCTGCGTCTTTGTGTTTGTATGAAATCTCACCGCTGATGGGCTTCCAGTACTACCACACTATCAAAATACGAGTATCTGTCATTAATTCACCTCAGTGTCCCTTATTGTAATGCATCCCACACTAGCGATCTGCGTAGAGGAAGAGGATTGTGCCGTGTTCTTCTTTACAAGGATGTAAAAATGTCCGTTGCTGCTTTAGTTTGTGATCACAGCTGTCTGTAGCACGTGAACAAACAACACGAGTGTAATGGTTGTGGAGTGGATTACTGAATCAATTCGACTGAAATCTGAACGCACTAACAGGCCCAGTTCAGGCCTGGAATTAACATGTGTTTCTGGTAATCTGATCACAAGTGGACAGCTCAGACGCATCGAGGACGCACTACGTCCTTATAACAGTGTGTATGTGCATGTGATGTACCCGGGGACACACTGAAGGACCGCCCACTCAGCTGACATCCTCCACATAAGTGAAAGTACATTCACACGCCAACAGTGTCATTTTGAATCCACTCAACTGCGTAAGTGGACTCTGTAAATGGTGTCTGGCCTCAGGACAATTATTCAGACATTAACAGGAGGAGCCAGGGATCAAAGTGCCAACCCTGCAGCCTCGTGAGCCAAAGATGACCCAACGTGTCTGATATATTACATTTCCTGAACCACGGCAAGGAACAGACCCAATCTGTATCGTTTTGTTTTCTCCCTTCTTCTTCTGATTTCCACTGCTGCCTCCCGCTGACTGAAAACAACACCACACTTGGTCTTTGCAAAGGGAAATTGGAAAATGCAGGGTATGGCAGTATGTGATCAACAGATCAACCAAGAGGCAGCTTAATACCAGGTGTGAACAGGGAAACTGCAAATCAACATTTTAAACTCACTAAACTAGATTTACCGCCTCATGGTTGTTATGTCAAATATTTGGGATCAGAACATTCACTTAACATCCAATCAGTTCCTTACCTGAGCATTCCTCTGCGGCCTCGGCAGGCTCCTGATTGGCCATCACATCTGGAGGTCCGGAGGCCATGGCGCTGCTGTCACTGCTGCGATGGAGACGGAGAGAGATCGATGAGCAACTGAACAGCATTTACACCTCAAGTAACCAAACTTATCCAAACCCCACATAACTGGTCTCACAACGCAGATGAGCTGAAAGCTGGTGTATAAAACTGAATTCATGAGAGGCAGGATTACGTGTAAATATGGCTCGGCATGACTGAAAAACCGCACAGTTCATTTGAAGGTTTACATTTCTACTTAACAAGCAGCACTCCTTGAAACTCACTTGTTAGTGTAACTCCGATATGTATTAACACTTTATTTATTCATTCCACTAAAGCTGCAGCATGTGGTGTGTGTCTCAAGATGTTGAGATGAAGTTCAATTTGCTTTTTAAACATCTGCTCTGGTCTGAGCCGTTGTGTTCTGCCAAATCCAAACTCTGGTCCGATCCTTCACTACAATCCAAACAGTCTCAGCAAAGGCATCTCAGCTATGTTTCCAGTCTTCTGCTCTGCTGAAATGTTCACCCAAAAAGCAGCAGAAGATGCCGAGCAACCTCTACCTCAAGCTAAAAACAGAATCGATGACTATTATGGAGCTCTGTCCGGCGGTCGGAGCAGACAGGAAGTTTGAGGCCATGTGAGAGTTCATCTCCAACATGTTGAATCGGTTAGCAGCTCTCACACAGCGGGAGCATAATTCACTACGTTTTACACGACTCCCTATTCTGGGCTCAAATCTCATTAGATATGCACTGCAGTGCATTCACAAGGTTTCCTGTGCAGCTTAGCAGGAAGCGCAACCATTACTGATGTTGTTTTCAGAAAACTGATACTGTACAAGAAATGAGCCACGGTCACCATTCTTTTTCTAGTGTAAATGTGCACTTTTTTGCTCCACAGAATAGGATGTTGTGAGACCAAGAAGTGTTACATTTATGACAAACTTGAAACCCTCAGGCCTCAGCTGTGACGGTCTACGGGGACTACGTGGACCACATGCATCCAGACGCTTATCCTCTGTGGAAATAGACCCACACTGATCCATTTATATTTGAAGATTATGGGAAATACATATGAATGACCATTTTAAAAACTCTCAGTATTAGGATGCACTGATCTATCGGATGAACATTAGCATCAGATGATTTAATCTTTGACATCGATCTACGTGTGAATCAGATTTCATTCACGATGACAGTGGTCGAAGTTTATCTGTTGTTGTATGAGCTCTTTTGGAAACAATTGGTATAATGTATGATGTATAATGTATAAGTACACAAGTCAATAACATATATCACAGAAGGTTGCAGCTACAGTTTTATGGCCCACATGCTACGTGACTAACTAGACGACTTGTGAAAAGCCCAGTTACAGAAGGTAAGGTAGAAACGGGCTGAAAGACACACAAGTCTTCCTCTTGGTTTCCTTTTCAGAACCGTTTCCCCGTTCGCTGGTACCGACGACGGCTGCGTTCTGTGGGTTGAGGACGGGGCTGGAGAGCGTCTTGTCAACTGTGTTTACAGTGAGTTTGTGTTTTAGAAACAGATGGAACATTCCCCACAGTTTGTTGACGTGCTGAGGAGCTTTCGTCAGGATTCCCATTATGTAATCGTTAGCTGTTATTCATCGTCCTGCACCTTCTTAAGAGAGTTATGAGCCTCAACAGCAATTTATAAACTAGATTTATATTAGGCCTTTTCTTTACATATATATACACATATGTGTATATATATATATATATATATATACATATATATATATATATATATATATATACACAGACACAGTGATACTGGTGTTGTCGTTGTGAATTGATAACCTCATTTCCTATGTCTAATGTCACAGGAAGGTACGACAGCCAAGAGTTCAGCCTCAAAGACCTCACAAGGAAACACACACAGACACACTTTGGCTGTTTATATAGACACACTATATACATATACAGTATATACAGTATATACACCCTGCTTCAGGCTAAGCTAAGCTAACTGTCTCCTGGCTCTAGGTGTCTACATGTGATGTATACTTCATGTACTGCCGAGAGTGTGGGATTAATCTCATCTCACTCTAAGAATGTCAGGGGAAGTGCAACTGGGATTTATAGGCGACTTGTTGCACTTCCTATGAGACAATAATGTTTTTTTTTTCTATTGTTGGCAAATGTCAGGGTCTGGGTCAGAGGGTCAGAGGTCAAAATGACTGACCTGCGCCCGCCTCCAAAGCTGGGTCCCCACGGTGACATCCTCCGCTTCATCTATGACAAGGATGAAGGGATGACAGGGAGAGGTGGAGGATGGAGTAAGAGGACAGAGTAAGAGGACGGAGTAAGAGGACGAAGCAAGAGGACGGAGTAAGAGGACGGAGTAAGAGGACGGAGTAAGAGGATGGAGTAAGAGGAGGATAGACAGCAAGAAAGACAGAGCGAGAAAGAGAGAGAAGCCATAAGATGGAAGAAGGAAAATAAGAAGGAGATCCATAAATAAAGAGCAAGGGAGATAGTGAGAAAATAGAGAAGAGAGGGACAAAGAGGGAGGGAAGGGGTCAGAGCAAGGGGTTGTGGGAAAGAGCGGCATGAAAGGAAAGAAGAGGCCGTTAGATAAACAGACGATTATTGGGAAGAAGACAGAGACAACAGACTTACAGTAAACACAGATGCCTTCGAGTGTGGAGCAGCCGCGTGGTTTTCAACCGGAGATGGCAAAGAGCTCTTAATGAAATTATTTTCTCACTCGCGCATATTACAATAATCGACTCGAGGAAAGCTAATTAGCTGTCACTGTGAGAGAACACGTGACTTTACGATCAGTCAGGCAACTAAATCCGACAAGTTAAAACACTGAATACAAGACGTGATGCAGAATAATACTGTTGTTTATTGGTCGTAAACAACAGTATTGGTATATGGTCATGGCCACAACAAACAGTCAAAGGTGTCGTCAAACATGATGTTGCTGGTTTTTTTTCTAACACTTTATTTTGTCGCCATCTTTACTTAATATTTTCTTACACTGTACAAGTTAGATCATGTTATAAAACAAACTGACTAATTTATGTCAGGCTGTTCTAACCTATGTTTTCTTACAAAATACAAAAATACTACGTTGCTTCAACACGTTGTGTCAGCTGTTTGTTAACGTCGTATTATTTAAGACGCTCATCCTTCGGCAGCAGTTCACGTCATCTGAACACACTCAGGCACATCATGAGCTTTATTTGGAAGCCACCAAGTGTGAGTCAATGCCTGCCAGAGAACGTATCGCTGTGCGTGTTCGTCTCAGCCGCATTACGTAACAATGGATTACCACGTAGAGGGATTCAGACCAGGAGGGGGCGGCCTTTATTAGACAGATTAACACCCACATATAGCAGCCACACACAGACACGCACACCTAGCCTACGTAAACTTATCCATATTTGTCCATGTGCAAAAATGAAGCTTCACTGATTCAGACACAGCTCAGTGCCATCCCATCTGCTGGAAGTGGACTCAGATGCAGACAGGACTGTCCAAATCCAGACCACACAGACCTACTGAGTGGACTGAACAGGGTCCAGGTCTACAACGTGAAAACACGACTGACAGGAGACAGGATTTTGGATAAATATACGAGAGATGCACCAATCCATCAGCTGGTTTTCAGGTTGACGGGGTCTGGGCGGTGGCGGTCTGGTCTCAGATGTCTCAGGTCCGGTCACAGGATGGTTCACGTCAGTAACATCACAGCTACACACACACACACACACGGAACATTTCATTTTGTGGAAGTGAAATGAACATCACACGTCTCTGAGGTAGTGCTGCCAAGCTGCTTAATCCATGAATAATTGTGCATCTGCTACTGCTGCAGTGAGGAAACCCATTGCATCCACTGAAGAAAACAGAAACCAGACACATCATCGTGTAACTATGACCTCAAGACCCCGGGATTATGAGGAAAGTATAGCAGTCATCAATCCACGTCACATAACATGGAAGCCATTGAAAAAATACACATTTTTACATAAAATATTGAAAGTATTAGAAAGAGTGCCTCATTTGTCCAGTGTAATACTACAATCATACGATATATGTACTGAAGACTTTGAAGGAATTAATAAAAGTTGTGTAGAAATGGAAGTTGTGGCTTTATTGAAGTGTGAGATTCCAGTGAGAAACATTCTGAGTAATGGACAAAACAGGGCTTTTGGAGATCATTACGACGTCTCAGTGAAGCCAACCTTTGACCTTTCAGATATTAAACGCCATCACTTCATCCTATTTCACATTTGTGTGAAAGGTTGTCATCATTAGTGTTTGAATTCCGTTGACGTTGACCTTTGATCAAAATCTCATCAGTTCATCCTTGCATCAAAGTGAACGTTTGAGCCAAAACTGAAGACGTTCCTTGAAGCTGTTCCTGAGATGTGACATTCAAGAGACTCTGACAAACAGATGTACAACAGGATGGACGGACAAAGCAAACACACGATGCCTCCGGCTACGGCACCGAGCCATAACAAAGAGTGTAATGGATGTCCTCCGGATACTGGGTTTGTCCTTAGGTCCTCCTTGTGTGTGCGCTTCTAGGTGGAGGTAATAATGTGGGATATACTGCAATTCATTTTCAGTTTTATTTGTAGATAAAAGTTCTGTAACCTGGTGAAGTTTCATTAAATTAAATTAAATTAAAGGTTCAATATGTGAGATTTGCGCGTGTCGTCAGCTTACGTGGAGTTTGCGTTGGAGTTTGTTCTGTGTATCTCTGAGACAAACTGCATGATAGGAAGGTAGAATTAACACGGTGATGACTATAACCTGACTTTGTCCACAGGACTCTTGTCCTTCTGACGTAAAGCAAATCCAATCTAGTCCAGCCTTAATCCCTCAATGGAACCAGTGTTACCAGACTCACGGCGCTCACTAACTGTCTGACATGGAGATGCTGACGTCTGACATGTCAGTACTGATAGAAACGAGCCTTTAAAGTCCTGTCTGCAGGCCTCTTCTTGTCCATTTAAAGTGAATGATCTAATCTAGTAACTGAGAGGCTTTACTACTAGATTCCATAAAGGCTTTAGTGCTTTTACAACACAAATCCACTCCACGCCAGTCCTAATCCTTCTGTACCACCAGCACTAAACTTGGGTAATATGGACCTGATTGCATTACAACAGCAATTAAGAGCTTCCAGTGAATCGGCAGCTCTCACTAAGGCTGAGAGCTCAGCAAAGGGAAACTGTACAATGTACAACAGATTCAGAAAAACACTGCAGGCCTTTAACTCTGACTCTACTCGCTGCAGATTTTCAATGAATGGCTCGAGAAATGCTGTAACGCCACCTCCCGTAGGACAACGTGATTAAAGTACAGTAACAGTCCAGGCTCAAACAGAACAAACGCCTCGGTTGTGTGGGTCGAAAAAGTAGAGCTAAACTTAAATCATGTGAGAGCTTTTAGTGCAGAGAGAGCCCACACTGTTCATGAATGAAATTCTGTTTTCAACCCGACAAGCCATCCCCTGAGGTAGACTTACTCATTCACACACTACGACGACGTGTGGAATTAAAAGCTTTTGGTCAGGATTCAACATGCTGAGCCGTGTTGCACATGATGATCACTAGCAGTGAGATTTTTATTCTCTTTTTCAGTAGCAACCTGTCAACAAACGGGAAACCTTAAGAGACCGGTCCAGGACTTATTTTTAGGTCCTTGGCCAGAGAACTCAGGAATCTATTTCCCCATGTTTGAAACACTAAAAGCCCTGAACTTGACTCCCTTCACAGTGAGACAAGATGAGAGACTGAGCAGAGGATTTGACCATGGTAATATGATGTTTCTGAGTTTGTGACAAGCCACAAGCCATCAATTTCCAGAGGGAAAGAAGGAGATGCAGAACTGAATGAAAAGAGAATAGCGAAGCAGGACAAGCATGTGTGAGTGCATGTGAGTGAAGCGAGTACAGATATAGTTACAGACGGACATGTTGTATAATCAGACGTGTCAGCGTTAAGGTGTGTACACAACATTAAAGGCCTCCAAACGCCAAGTCAACGCCAACTTTTTAATCCATCATTCCATACAAGTTCTATCACAGGAGTCTTGCACATCGAGTCCGATGCATTTTATTACTGTGTCGCAAACATTCACAATATGAGACAGAATTGAGTAGCCAAGCAGTGAGGATGTATTTGTGGTCCTCTCAATCCATACTGTGCCACTGGGAAAGAGGTCGGGTCCATTTCCAGACGAAGTCCTGTCTCATAAGCTCAGCCTAGACATGGATTTATCTGTCACGGACGTCAAGATCGCTTTTCCTTCAAAAACCCAAGTACTTCAAAGCCTTTACAGTGTACGACAGGACCTACTGATGGCTCATAAATGGAGATGGTGAACATCAACAGACGTCAGACTACATGTGACCACCCAACACAAACTCCATGAACTGAACCTTTAACTGATTTTGTTTTGTTTGCTAGTTAAAAGCTTCCAGGTTAAATCTATATTTCTTATTTCTTGGTAACTTGGGATCAGCCACGACTCCTAAACACCTGATATTATTGTGTTCCTGTCGGTTCTAACTGACACGTAGCTTCAGTCAAACGTAGTCACTGTTCACTCAACACAACTGGATAATGTGTCAGGTTATTGAAAGAACACATACGCTGTGGAGATCATATTAGCTGATGAGCTTCCTTAGGACGACCTTTAAATATTAGTCCATATAAAGTCCAACGTCCCCATAAACCTAAATGCCCTGTTTTATGAACACAGACACAGTGGTCTGCAGCGTTTTCCATACATTACAAGGTTTAGGTGCAACACCCAAATCCTTCTGGGAACCACCGAAGCCACATCTTGTTTTTAAGCTTTGTGGAAGTTTAGAATCTAGCAGAATCTAGCTTTTCCAAGGAAAAGGGAACAAAACAAACAAAATATATCACCACAATTCAGGACTGATGACAAATATGGAAAGAGTTCAGTATCTGGGTACAGTATTCAGACCCATTTTACTGTATATTATCTAATAAAACATTAACCATGTGAAAAACAGGCAGCGTCCTCCCAGGATAAACATGTTGTACTCTCTGCTGTTACCGTCTCCTCCAGATGTTCAAAAGCTTTTACATGACTTTTGATATTATCGAACCCATCTCTATTACTTGAAGCAGCTCAAGGTTTCAACCACAGGGCCATAAAAGGATATGAGAAGTATACAAAGAATGCAGCCAGATAACACAACTCCACAATAACATTTCTTTATCCCCGTCTCTCTCGTGCATACCTAGGTGGGAACAAACTTTACAACCGCGGTATTTCCTCCTGACCCATTCAACTATTCAACCCCTGCGTAGTCAGCAGGAGACAACGACCACCAAGGAAATGATTCATTAATGTGACCCCAGATCTGAAATGAGTTTCACCGTTACTTCGACAAGTAAGGAGACTTGAAAAGAGTCTCAGATGGATGACAAGTGTGTTACTTTTAATAAGTGCATGTGTCAGAATGGATTGAACAATGACCCTTTGTCAATAATCACAACGGGAGAGTCGTTTATTCAAATTCTAGAGTCATAAATGAGGCCTTTAACGTCTTTGTCAGCTCTTAAACAAACACACGACTTCAACAAAAGAGCAGACCTTCGAAAACACTAACAGCCTTAGTTTACATGTAGTAAAATAAAGTAAAATACGTCTCTGTGGGGTTTTAAAAAGTAGAAATACGTGATCATTGATTACATGTCCTCCTGATGCTGTGGAAGTAAACAAGCTGAACTCTGAATGTGATTCGACTGGAAATCCAAAATGGAAACGCAAACAAACCTGCAATTAAATGGAGGGAAAACGTCAAACAAAATAGACACTGCGCTAAAACCGAGACCAAAGTGTTTGTATGAAATAAGAGGAATACACCGTGGCCGAAACCAAACCAGATACCGACCAGATATGAAACATGTTAAAAAACAGAGCTCATCTGGTTTATTAACTACAACGAGTTCACAAACGACCTACTGTCAGCTGAACTGGATGATGTGATGAATGAGGAAAACTATCTGAATTGTACTTGTTTTCTAAAGGGGAGAGATCAGGGTGTGATGGAATGTGAATTCATCCCAAACCTCAGACATTACAGTTCAAAACATGTCGCTTATAAGCAAAGACTGAAGAACGTGATGCAGAAGTTTCACCCATGAATTTTATAGAAGACGACGACCTGCGACGACCTGCGACGACCTGCGACGACCTGCGACGACCTGCGACGACCTGCGACGACCTGCTTCTAA
>JAPQRN010000418.1:0-17717 GCA_037367275.1 Coranthus polyacanthus | reverse complement strand
TCATCAGCCCCTCCTCCACCACCCCAACCTCTCCATAACAGCTGGTCAGGTGAGAAGTGAGCTGAAGAAGCTGAAGGCGAGGAAGGCCCGGGTCCTGATGGCATCAGCTTCAGATTCCTGAAGGACTGTGCAGATCAGCTCTGCCTGGTTCTTCTGCGCATCTACAACCTGAGTCTGCAGAGGGTCCCAGCACAGACTGGTAGTCTGCAGCATCGGGGCCCCGCAGGGGACAGTGCTCTCCCCCTTTCTCTTCACACTGTACACTTCAGACTACGACTACAACTCTGGGAGCTGATGATATAGCCATCGTCGGGTGCGTATCTGAGGGGGATGAGCAGGAGTACAGGACCGTCATTACTGACTTTGTCAAAAAATTGTTGCGTCCCATATTGAATCAACATGGGACACAAATTGTTCCGTATTTTCATAAATGTCCCATGAACTTCTGTCACACACTTATCAAAACTGTATAATGAAAAAAATAAAACACAGGAAATATTAAGGGCGGCCAATTTCATCTTAGCAGGACCAATACAGCATGGACCCGAAGCGAGGTGCAGCAGATAGACCTCAGACTTCCGGGTCTGCGTCTCTGTGTGCCCACCTTCCCGGCCCTGTCACGTGTTGCCTGGTTACAGACGCTGCTGCATACTGCGCCCATGCATTTAAAAATGTCTACACTCGAAAGTCCACCATGTCCAAACAAGCAAAAATGTTTGCTAATGTACAGACGTGAGTGGGAAGACTCCTTGACAGCGTTAGTGGCAATGGGTAAAAGGCAAACTTCAAACATGTTTCTGTTGCTACAAGAAGTACACTTGGAAAAAGAAGTAGGTTAAGTGAGGAAGAGAAGGAAGGCTGTTGATTGTTAACCCTGGTCTACAGCTCCACACATAAAAGAAAGAAAACTTTCTAATGGACAGATGACTGTGGGAGATGATTGATGGAGGGAGGTATGTTTTGCTCTCCAATTTTTATTTTGTTGAATATTTTTACTTGGGGCTCATGAATAAGGACAGATGTACAAGTTTGCAAGTATTTTTTTATTTCCTAGTTAGGTAAGTTAAAATGTCCTCAGGGATCACAAAGAGAGCCCCAACAAGATCAGCACTTTAAAGATCATAATGATTGTTCATTGGTCTTTTTTCCTTAATATTTATGTTTATTATTTTACACTGAAGTGACTGCAGAGTTTATCATTAACAGTTCCGTGTTAATAAAGTTTTAAGGGTTATTGTCTAAGATAAAAAAATTGTCAAATCACACAAAACATGTCAAATCTGAAAAGCTGTTTAATAAACATACACTGAAAAAACAAACTTTGTGCTGTTGTAAAATATACAGATTTAACTATTGTAATTTCTACATTGCAATACAACATTATGTTATGTTACATTATGTTTCAAAATGGAAGTTGGCAGTTAGACATGTCATAGAACCCCGCACAGTGTCAGAGACGTTAGTTTGGACTCCCATGTTCAGCAGCAGACACATCTCCACAATCTCGGGAATAAGGTAAGTACTGTTTTATTGGTTAAGACTTTTCAATTTATATCACTTCTATGACTTTTGACCGTTTGCTTGAAGCACTATGCTGTTCACAATTACCGGAGTTATATACAACTCCGGTAATAATTTCTCTACATTAGCTTACACTTGCAAACGTCCATATGTTGCAGTGTTATGTACTACGTTTCAGTTTCAGATCACTCAAAAGTTTAGCTAGGTGGACAGGTCTGCACACGAAAGCTAAGCGTGGATAATGCTTTAGGTCGGCTATGGTTTTGGAAACCATGTCCGTTAGAGTCTCAAACCGTGCAGTTTGCTGGTCATATTTTATTTCGAGCTGTCATTTTGGTGAAGTGTACTCAGAACATGCACTTTACATGGACACACCAACGTTTTTTCGAACACAGTTGATATTTCTGAGCGTTCGCCCTTAAGTCGCTCTAAAGCCTGGATTCACTCTGCTACCTGCTAGCGTCAGGCTACAAGAGTTAAAGTAGGTCTGCCTGCCTGGTTGGTGGGTCCGGGCTGGCACGATGGCTTCCAATAGCAGCACAAGCACATTTTTTTTGTGGACGCACAGGCATGTGCAAGTCCTATGCAGCTTCGTCAGGTGCTGCTGTCCTCGCTACAGGTAAACTTTAGGACGGTAAGCGCAAAACGAGTTTCCCGCATTTCATGTGTAACGAATTCATGAATTGCTGGTAACTCATATTAAACTGTCTTTGTTAACAGGAGGCAGAACAGAACACAGGGTTTCCCCTACATGTAATTGATTGTGGTGCACCGCCACAGCAAAATAAAAGCCGCCACGGCTGAAAAATTAGTTGTTTGTTTTTTTACGTGAAAACAATAATATACTATATGATATATTGTCTAAATGGATATATATAGCCTTGTATTTACACACTATTGACCATTATTTGTTTGAAATAACATCTAAAACCTACATAAAACCTCTACGCTTTATTTTAAAAAACGCGCACCGGAATCTGCTGTCTGCAGCTACAGCAGAACATCCTGGAGCTCAGTTGGCACTCACCCCACTCCCAAAAAAACAACCTTAATTTTGACATTGCTACCGAAAGTAACATTTAACTTTACGTCGTGTGTTTGTCCCTCACGTGTTACATTTAAGAATCACCTAGCTTAACATCAGCTGGCTGTCCTTAATGACTCGTCACTGGTTGCAATTTCAGATGAATATTTTAAAGTATTTTGAAAAGAAGAGAAAATTCCTGAGGAGGGTCAGGTAACAAAAAGACGCTTAATAATGTTGTGACGCTGAGACCCTCGTGTTCTGAGGAGTAGAAATAACCAGATGTTTATGACAAGTGTTGTATTCTAATGTAGAATGTAGTAGAGACGGTGAGTGTTAGAGAGAAAGCTTATTTAGAAAACTTTTTTTTTTTATTATTTTTTAATTTTAATTATTATTTTTGTGTTGGTGAAGACAGATCTGAGGAACAGGCTACAGGGGGACCATCTGGCAGCATGGGACCATCAATGGGCCTCTTGCTGAGTTCCCATATCAAAGAGCACTGGAATTGTTTTTAAATCAAATTGAGAAAAATTAAGTGCTCTCAGACAGAATGCAAGCTTTGTAAATAGATTAATATTTAATTGTTCTCTGTTTACATTCTTGCTCTTCTGGGAAAAAAAAACAAAACTGTTCTTCATAAAAATTCTTTCATTTGTCATGATATTAAAAAAATTCAACGAAGCAACAGTGACACGGCGTGGTGCGGCTGTCCGCCTCCCATGCAACTCCCACCACCACAGCTTCAAAAAAATCCTAGGGGAATCCCTGGAACGCTCAGTGAGCTGTGTTTTCCAGGAGAGTGAGAGCTGGGCATGCCAAGTGACTAACTTTAGTCTAAGTATTAAACTTTTGTTCTACATTTTGCATTTTTCTAATATTGCTGGGTTGTTGTTTTTTTCAACAATTGCTCATTGTAAAATGCAATATGAAATTGGTAATAAAAATGCATGTGAAATGAAAAATGTTTACATTTCTGCTTTTATCATAAAATGTTCTAACTTCACATTTCAGAATTTTTTAGACCATTGTTTTAATAACACAAACTGTGTGTTTATGTATTGTGTGTTGTGTTGACAGTCTGGAGATGAAGAGGCTGGAGCGTCTTCACGATGTAAAGAAGAGGAACAACTCCAAAGTGATTCAAGAAAAGATGGCCAAGACCTTCTAAGGCACGAGGTTGTGGCTGGAAGTCTGGCAGCTGGTAACTTCAAAGAGAGATGGCCTGCTCTGTTTTGCGAAGCTGAAGTAGGTGAATTTTTTTAACCTTTTATGTTACCTGCTCCTTTAAGGCTTTCACAATAATGTATTTATACATAAAATATATCCATATAGAGATTGCTATATCAAGACGTAAACATTTAAAACCTTGGAACACACTCCCATCTTGAATTATATTTGGAAAACCAAATACTTCCTCCTTTCTTTAAAGTTGCTCATTTTAAGAATGGGAGCTTGGTGCTCTCGCCCTTACTATCGAAAAGATTGAAAACACCTCTACAATTTATCCTCTATTCCCTGGGAAGAGGTTTTACTTAGAATTTGCTTCTGAATCTCTGTCATTTCAGATCAAGGAGGAATTTCATAGAATAACTACAATTTCTGTAGCGCAGAGCTTCATGTACAAACTTGACTACTATACACCGAAGCTTGCTGCCCTAACGAAGGCCAAGGGACGTGTTGTGCCTTAATGTCTGTGTTGCTCCATGTTGCTCGCACTGTCTGACATCTCACTCTATTAGTGACTGGCAAATCTCAGAACACATAACAAGTTGATCAAGTACAGAACAATCAAATTACAATGATATAATCATGTAGTAGTCCATCCTGTAAACAATATTTTCAACATAAGTATCTATGCTGAATTAACTTCTTTTTAACTTCCACTTCTTCTACCATGAATTGTTTCACCTTTTTAACTTAACTTATAACTGTTTTTAACTCACCAGTATTTATTATCGTCTCTGTCTAGCTCTATGTTGCTCCAGAATAACAATAAAATCTAATACTGAAATCATGTAATACATATAACTCTTATTTTTAAATTTAACAAGATCACCCATGTTCGATAGAACGTTCCGCTCTTATTCTGAAAACCCAACCGGAAACTGTGTACTGCCGCGGTCAAAGCTGCAATGCGCGCGGACTTTATTATTGTTAGCATGGTTAGCATCTGTGTCGTTAGCTGTCGCTCATTCATTCACAAAAATAAAGCTTTAACTCCGTTCAGCTCGTTACTTGGCCAGAACTCTTATACCTGTTTGTGATTCTATCTACGCTTGCTTGTTTCTCACATTCAGGAGACAGTTTTATAACTCGTTTTCAACATTTTCCGCGCCACGTCAGTGTCGGTGTGACATATAGTGTTTTATTCAAAACACTATATGTCACAGTCTAAGACTTATACATGTTACACCATTTTCATATTTTTTTCTGGTTATGGCTTCTGTGCATCTTACCTGCGAAAACAGTGACAAAACATATCAGTCTTAACGTCTGTGTTGACGACTCACTCTATTAGTGACTGGCGTCAGCTATTGGCACCTAATGCACACAGCTCCACCTACTGGCCAGGTGCTGCCACTATGTAAACATGTAACCAGATCTGCTAGAAAATGAATTAAATTATACCGAGAATACAGTAGTGTTAACGTGTTTTTAAAGTCCTTAGCTGTTCTTTATGAATCTAGATTTTAAATGCTATTTTAATCAAGTCTTTTTAATCATGTCTTTGAAAACACTTTTGTTCCCCAATATTACAATGTATCATTATTTTACCAGTTAACCCTAAAAAAAGTGGTGGACATACTCCACTGTGAATGGCCCAAATGGTGCACTGTAAAGGAAAACAAAATCTAAAATAATTAAAAAGAACAAACAAATGTACAAGTTTAATAGTGTAATTTACTGCAAAATTTGGAATATGTCACACTGTTATATAAGATACATTGAATTTTTGGTGTCACTAAGCAAAACTACTCAATTAATGTACTTCACTATTGTAGGAATGCTGAATGCTGCATCCATTAACCAGGTTAACAATTTTTGTCCCCAAAAGCACATGCTTTAAAGTTGAAGCTCCTCTCTTAGATGCTATCACCAGGACATGTTGTATGTACACTGTAAGCTTCACTTAACCCTCAACAGACAGGAGCACAGTGATGATATTTTGCCTTCACCCTCATGGTCAGTTTACAAGTTGCCTTTAAGTTCAATTTAGCCTCACTTGGCTGTGTGCTGTCTTGGAAATTCTTTATTTTTCCTCAGATAAGGCACCTGTTTTTAGTTTGAATGTTATGGCTATTGTTTGATAAGGATGTTTACTCAATGCACCTTAAAATAATTGTTACCTGACTAACATTTATAAATAAATGATGATTGAATTGAATTTTATCTGTGTGATTATTACTATTATTTGGTAATATTTATCAAAAGAAATTATATGAAAAAATTACACAATTAAATTAGGTAATTTGCCTTACTAAAAAGAGTAAAAATAACTTTATAAATTCATAACTAGAAATACTGTGAATATATAAAATTACATTAATTATTTCACGCTGTCAGTGCTCATGTTTATGAAAAAATATGTGTACTTCACTTACTTTGTGCAAGTAAATAAAATTTAAAAATCTATATGATCAAGTAAAACTTACTCAATATCTTCAAAATGTTACTGTAAGAGTTAAGTAAATTTTACATGATATTGGGTAGGAAGTTTTACCTGATATTACAGCAGTAATATTTACCTAAAAATTGTGAGTGCAAATTGTTGCAGGGATTTTATCAAGTAAATCTTAGGAGTTTTTTTTCAGGGTATGCTTAAAAGCATTTAAATGAAGTTAAGGAGTTTGTATCATTAAAAAATTTGATACCAATGTCTTCACTTTTACTGCAAATGAATATCAGCTCCAAATATTGCCTATCGGCCTCCTTGACTACTAACAATCGGAATCAGCCCTGAAAAACCCATATCAGTCAATCTCTAATTAATATTAGCAATTATATTTAATTAATTAACTGGAACCAGGGAAAATATCCAATACGTCTGATCAATCTCATAATAATCGTCACAAATGTTAATGTTTGATACCATATTCACATTCATAAGTCACATTTTGAAGGTTAACTCTAATAAAGGACATGTTATGTAAGCATAATAATTCTTAAATGGTTGAATCTTACCTTTAGCAAGAAGAAACAAGCTTTTTAAAAATAGCTAGTTTTGTCACATCTCCAAACCTGGCACACCAACATTTTGGAAATGTTGTGGGAACACAAAATCACATGACCTGTCATATGACCCACCAGGTTGTCAAGGATAAAGCTATATAAGGAACTGATCCTGAGGAGAAAGTTTCCTCCACAGAACTTTCCAGAACATTTAAAGGACTTGTGACACTTATGTCACTGTGGTATCACCATGAGTTAAAGGAGCAAAACTGTGGACCAGCTACCAACTGATCTGAAAATAAAAAACAATTCTAATATTTTTTATAGAAATGTTCAATTATGGCTGAAACAGAAACAACACTGATCTCACTTTTTGATAAAGCTTCCTGTGGACAGGTTATAAATTAGTGTTACCCTTAATACAGTGCATCTGGTACTCATCTGGTATTCATATTGTATGTTGCACTTCCAATGCTACTGTCATGTCCATGTCAAATTAATCTAATCTAATCTAATCTAATCTAATCTAATCTAATCTAATCTAATCTAATGGGTGTAGATTCCAAATGCAGCCATTTCACCACTGATGAAACATGGGGGTAATTACCTTAAACTTCGGTCACATGTGTCACTGTGATCCACTTCTCTGATATCACCTAACATTCTCCTAATGTTTACACTGAGTTTTGTGGTTAAGCAGAGCAGATTTCTTAGCTGTGGTGGTAGAGATTAGTGACATGTTTAGAAAGATTGGCTACTATTTAACTTTGGTTTCGATGATATAAAGAAAAACACCGAATATGACCCCCAATGTAATGTCCCTGTGTAACTGGGTGCTGAAATTCCTGACAGACAGATCCCAATCAGTCAGGATCGGCAAATACACTGTCAGTACAGGGACCCCCCAGGTGTGTGTCCACTGCAGTACACGCTCATAGAACAGCACCTGCATAGTCAAATATGCTGAAGACACAACAGTCATCGGACTGATCACTGGAGGAGTAGAGACAGCATTCAGGAAGGGGGTAGTCTGGTGTTATACAAATAATCTATCCTTTCATGCCGACAAGACCAAGCAGAGGATTACTGATCCTAGAAAGAGGAGGGCGCAGCACACACCACTGTACATTGGAGAGACTGAGGTAGAAAGGGTAAAAACCTTCGAGGATCTCACCTGGTCTCACAACACACACCAGATCATCAAGAAATCCCAGCAGACTCTACTTTCGAAGAAGGCTGAGGAAGTTTTGGCAAGCAAACCGAAATCCTCAGCAACTTTTACAGACATATGTGCAATTGGAGAGTGTCAGGCTCCATCACAGTGTGGTATGGAAACTTAGCTGCACCTCTGGAGCTTTCTTCCCATCACTAAGGACATTTACAACACCAGGGCCATCAAAAGGTCACATAACATCATCAGAGACAGTTCACATCCGCAACACAGGCTTCACTCTCCTACCGTTAGACAGACGCTACAGGAAGATGATGTCCAGAACAACAAGGCTGACAGTTTCTATTCACAGGCCATCAGACCATTGAACAAGTCCCTCAAGCTCATCATTCAGTGTGGACTTTGCTTAATGTACATGCACTTATAGGTACTACTTTCTATATCTGTTTTTACACCTTAGTTTTTATTATTGTCTTTTTAACTTGTTTTTCTTGAAGGGAGACTGGCAAAGTAAGAATATACATTGTTTGGTGCATTGCATTTTTACTCTGCATGACAATATCTTGAATCTTGAAGAAAAGAGAAATAAAGGTCACGCGTGTTTGGCTACATGACAGACTGTAGAGCTCCGTAAATGAGCCTCACCTATAACAACACCTAAACCTGTCACTTGTCTCGCAATACCATCATTTTATTCACTTTCGATCTTATCTGGTCTGTGGATAAGATGTTAAAGATCATCACAGAGGTCGTCTGATTTTTATGAAACCAACTGTTTTCATTAAATAGGAGTTTGTTCAGGGAACTGAGCTACTTGTCCCAAAGGACTCCATTCAGACAGAACAGACTCTGGTCTCCATTTGAAGACCCCAAATCTGTAAAATGTTACATGTTATAGCTACACCTAAAGACTGGAACTTTGTTCTTTAGTTAGATCATGTTTGCCAAAATCGAATCAATTCGTCCTTGAGTCCAAGTGAACGTTTGTGTCAAATATTAAGACATTCTGTCAAGCTGCTTCTAAGATATGTTGTAGCGTAACGTAATGACCACTTACAGAGATGCATAGACACACCTAAAAAAATAGTACAAACCTATTAAAATGTACCCATTAGAGGAGTTTTGATAAAGTAAAACAAATTCAAAAATGTAATATGAATCTGGAAAAAGATAAAATAAAATGAAACAACAGAAATAGTAACTCACTGTGTTATACTATCATTCAAACTTCATAACTTATTCTCAACTGCGTGGACTGTGAAGTTAATATGGTCAACAGTTCAGCAGTTTTTTTTATGTTCTTAAGCTCAAGTACAAGAAAACGGCCTCTCTTCTTTACAGACTGTAAATTGAATTTAAACCTGACTCCGGTGCCCAAGTCTCCGTTAAGTCATGACTGACTTCAGTCTTGTCATCCCATAGTCTGATCTCCTGACAGTTGTTGTCTGTGAATGGACAGTGTACAGCTGAGGGGCGCTCACGTGCGTCTACAGCCCAATAAAATTACGTTTAAGGTCACGTGCGTGCCATCGTCTCTCGTAAGGTAAAGGCCAGCTTTATAAGTGGATTTTTTTGTAATGTTTTCCAAACTGTATTTTGAGAGTTTTAAAGTATTAGTGAATTGTATTTTAAAACAGGAGGATCGCTTTCTTTATTTTTTGTTTGTTTCACGTGAGTGCTGCAAAAACAAATGACGCCCATTAACACGTCTCCTCTAAATCCGAGTGGCCTACCCACCTGTCAATCAAACCCGGCTTCCATGGTTACTGAAAGCGCAGCAGCAGTCTGGTTTGTCAGTGAAGAGAGAGTTGAGGACCGCTGACAGACGAGAAGTGAACTACAGCTAGTGGTAACTTTATCAAAATGAGCTGCTCACTCGTGTTATTTGATACAATATTAACGCACATGCATGTTTTTAAGGACAAGGAGTGATACATTTCTGGACATTGTCGCGCGGGTGTGTTTGAAGTTGTCATTCTGCGTTTAGTCCGCGGTGTTGTTTGACATTAAAGTGTGCCGCTGTGAAAGTTATTTGCAGTTTTTGTTTAGTTAAACGACCGCTTTTTAAACTAACGCCATGATCCCCGAATGTCCACGCGCCGGGGACACGAGGGGCCGGAGCCGCTACCCGCGAAGCCCCGCTGCTGATGCCGCCGAGCCGAGCCACAGCCAGAGCCGCGGCGGCAGCGGCTTGCTGTCCCAAATCAAAACCACCATCAGGACGGAGCCTTTCGCCGACCACTACACCATCATCCCCGGAAAAGAGCTCGGGAGGTAAGACGGACTGGTAGAAATTACTAGAAAGCCGGGGTTTATGCTGGAATTTTGAGTTTGACGTTGATAAATTGGAAGTACTTTTTATTGTCATTGTTTTTACATGTTTGGTTGTCATAATAGTATTGGCAGGTAAGACAACTCGTGCTTAAGTTAATGCTGTAAATGTAAGTAAAAATGTGTTGTTGTTTACTTGGCGGTGGTTCATGGAGCAGAGCTGGCACCGGAGCAGCTCCTGTCTGCCAAGTCTGATTAGTTTCACAGAGTTGTAACGACACACTAATGTTTAGGCATTGTTTTGTGTCTCTCTGTGTTTACCGCAACAACACAACAATGCTTCTTTGACCTTAAGCTGTCTGTAACTTTAATACAATACTGTGTTCTCTGAAACACAGTATAAACTGATGTGCTTCAGTTTTTCTATGGAGCCAGCAGCTGCGTTCACTGTCCTCAGAGACTAATGACTGCTTTCAGAAGCTGGACTGTTACTGATCCATTATTGTTTTACACCTGATAATCAACTAATCATGAGTTATACTTTTATATATTTATTTATATTTTAGTTTTTGGTCATTATTAGATTTTATAAGTTGAGATATCAATATTTTCTGTGTGTAGACTGTGTAATAATTACAGTATTTACACCTATAGAATAACAGATAACTGAACTGAATTGATCGGCCTATGGATCAGAGCTATTGTCACCGATATCTGATCCAACTGTTTGGGTCAGTATCGGTATCGGTCCATCCCTAACAAAATGAAGTGTTTTATTTCCATGTATCCAAGAGGGTTGGAAGTAAGAACAATTAAAATATCAGTTAATTTTGTCAATTTACTGTCCCTTTTTTCAAATCACATATACGTAATCATTTCAGTTCTTAATTTGTAAGCATTTGCATCATTTCCATTTTTAGAGACTTAATTATTATCAATGCTCAGTTACTGTAACATACTCCCCTTAGACAATTAATCCGATCAGCTTGAAATTTGGTCACTGTCATCTAACGGCCTGCGCAATGAAAAGTTATCAAATCGGTGACTTGTCACTGAACAATATTGCTGTGACACACTGCGGATTTCATTAGAAATGGCTCAATGGCACCTCCTACAAAATTTCAAATATTAAACCCCATCCCATTTGGTTTTACCTAGACGTACCAAAGGGTAGGGACATGTATCAGGACCAGACATAAAAATGCATCTTGGAGCCATACCCGAAACTCAACAGGAAGTCCACTATTTTGGTTTGAATGACAGTTTTGCCTTGTTTTTGCCATTTCCAGCCTTTTTACTTTTACAAACTCTTCCAAGAAAATTAATCCCAGTGACTTGAGATTTTGTCAGTGTCAGTTCCATAGTGGACACAGGAAGTGATATTCTTTTGTTTTTTTTTGCAACATCTGATAAGAGTCCACGTCTGAAGACATCACACCCTCAATAAAACCTCTCGACTGCAGCCCGCTCCAACATGCACAAAGGTGCGAGGGCCCAATGTCATCACTACTTGCAGCTTAAATGTAAAAGTATTTTTTGTTGCTTCCTCCTTTGAGTGTGAGTATTTGCAATTTACTGCTGTGAGTGATGAATGTAATCAACTTAAAACTAATCAAATCAGTTGATTATTTATTACTCAATTTTTCTTTTCACATCTATTTTCAACTGCTCCATATTTTAATTCACATTTTCATAATCCCTCATATCAGTGCTCGTGAATACTTTCTTTTGAGCATTACAGTACTAACACTGACTCACGCCATTCAAGATTTGTTTGTCATTGGCAAGTCAAAAGTCACCTCCAGCACATTGTTTCATGCCAGGGATCTGGCAGCTCTGTGCCGTCCAACTGATGTGTAGTCCAGCCCCTGACAGCATCACAAGGCCATTCCCTTTTTGATTAGACTATACTGTAGCATGACTTAACACCCACAGAACGCCTTGAGCCACTGTCAATGTGTGCTCTCTGATCAGGGAAACTCTATGGAGGCTGCATGTGCTCAAGGTACAGACTGAGAGATAAGAGCTGAGTTCGGATGTGTTACTTCAGCCAACCGTCTGTGGTTTTACAGTCATGTTAGCAGTGTGTGTGAGTTTCAGAGGACCACAACAAAGACTGTGTTTGTATGTGTGTGTTCGCGTGGCGTGTGTGGCTTTGCATCGTATGACCTGACATTGTGACTGAGATTATGTTTCAGATCAACATGAAAGGCCACATTAATCTAATCTGCAGTCCTCCTCTGATCTACAGCATCGTGGCACAGGCTCATGTACAGCACAGCAGTACACTGAGCACATGTGTTCCTCTGAGCTGGAAAACTCTTTAATTCTTTATTGTTCTGCTGCTTAATGGTGTAGCTGATACGGAGGAGTTGCTTGTACAAGTTGTGTTCACTCGGTGGCTGACTCTTGGCCCGGTCCCCAGCTGAGCCGCCAACCTCAGCGCTGGAATTTCATTCATGAGGCCTTTTTCCGATTAAAGGCTCGGACAGAAAATTAGCTCTCTCAGTCCATGCACTGCTCTGTGGAGGTTTGTCATGAGCAGCGGTGGGAAGTAACTACTAATACTTCATTACTGTACTTTAGTAGTTTTCAGGTATCTGTACTTGAGTATATTTTTGACAACTTTTTCCCTACATTTTGACACAAATATCTGCACTTTCTACTCCTTACATTTTCAAAACGGGCTTCTTACTTTAATTTTAATGCATTTGAGGTGAATTATCTATTATTTTTATTTTGCATCACCACACTCCTTCACAACATCAAGACTGATTTAAATGAATGGAAATTACTAAATGGCTGCAACAATAACATATAGAAAAGACTAGAAATGTCTTTCAAAGGCTGACTTTTAGACCTATGACAAAAAAGGTGTAACAATATGAAAATGGCATAAAAGATGAAAACGATGTAACCATACATAACAAAATGAATACAACGTAATAGATAAAACAAGACCAAAACAATGTAACAAGACGTAACAACATGAAAACAATGTAATATGAAAACAGTGTGACAAGACAAAAACAACATAAAAGCTGAAACAAGAAGAAAACAAAACAACAGCAAAAACAACGTAAAAGACGTACCAAAATGAAAATGACACACAAGATGTAACAAGACAAAAACACACCTGTTCATTATTTCCAGTCTATTGTTTTTGGTTTGATTTGAAGTCAGAATGGTTTAATAGTCTTCATTATATTATTATGACGTGAGGTTCAGTTCACTTTACACACAAACAGCCTCTGGACCTTTACTGCAGAATAGAAGTTGAATCAATACTTCCACAGTCTGTTTTCACACACGTATATGGACTTGTACTGCAGGAAACAATGTGTGGACTTTTGTCTCCTTTGATTGTGAGCATCAGACATATAATCACAGATTGAGTGCCAGTGATTTACTCATTTCTTTCTGAATATTTTTTTTTCCTATTTGAACAGTGTGTTTATGTGGCTGAAGTTGAATGTGCTAATTTAGTGTGGAAGCTTCTGTGACATTAGCAGGCTGCTGCAGATCATGAAGCAGCCTGTAGAACGTTCTGCCTGTGGCACAGCCGTCCAGCAGCACGTGTGTGTCTAACGTGTCAACTGTAATGTGTGATGTGAGCAGTTTGCCGACTAAGTTGTGGAGAGATGCCGTCCTCTCCACACAGCTGGCCTCCCAGAATTCCAGCTCTGAAGGGAAACTCCCTGCATGTGTGGACTGAAGTGGACTGAGTCTCCTACTTATTAGGCTGTCTATTCACTGGGCTGCGCAGAGCTGTGTTGAGCCTCCATAGGCAAACCAGTGTGTGTGACAGAACACAACACAATGTAAGACATGTTTTAAATGACAAATCCTGTGAACATTCACTGATCAATCTGCTGTAGTCACTACATCTGCAATACCGCTATTGGCTCTGGCACTGACATAATTGAACTTAACTGATATTGGACTGACATCAGTAATTAACACCTCCAGATTCCATAGTCTGATGTTTGCATGCCTCTGCACCGGATGCATCACACATCCGATTCTAGTGAATTCAATATCACAGGAATGGTTTAACTGAATTTCTTTAAATTTGCATAAACTGATTAGATTTTGGTGGTCAAAGGTCAAGGTCACTGGGACCTCACAGAATATGCTTTTGGCCATGGCTCAAGATTTCATAAGCCAATTCTAACAAAAATTCACACAAATGTGTAATAGGATTGTACTACCCGATCTGTACCGGAAACCCTATTTGTTCTACAAATGTGCAGAAATAGTATTTCCTGTCACCAGTATTTAGAAATAGCATGAGTTCTAGTAATGCTATCTTTAGTTTTACAAGTCATGAGATGGAAGATTCAGATGATTTGTTATTAAATAAATACATGTTCTTAGAAATGTCCACAGTTAATCTCTATGAGAAGGTGTTGGTCAGTCCCTATTACATTTAAAATGTGATATCTCAGGAACAGCTTTACAGAATAACACAAAGTTTGGCACAGACATTCACTTGGACACAAGGATAAATTATGTCAATTATTTTATTTAATAAGAAATAATTTGAATCTTCCATTTATTCACAAGTAAAACCAAAGATAACATTAATTTCATTAAATCTAGAACTCATTTTATTTCTACATACCAGTGACAAAAAGTTGTATTTTCACACATGCGTAAAACAAATCAGGTTTCTTGTACTGATCGGGTAGTGACACTGCTGTTACCTCGCTAGCTAATGTGATGTGATACATGTACTTGATGAAAAGCAGGATGTTTTATTCTGTAACTGCAGTGGTAGTGCAGGTTGGTGTTGTGGTTCGGTTGGTTATGAGGAGCAGTGACGACAAAGATTTGGATGCAGAAAAAAGATTGTGTTGCAGTGTGTGTTCTTCTCTCCTATTGTTTGGAAAACACACTGTGGGTAATGTGAACATTGTGAGCAGAATGAAAACAGAGTGTGTTTAGCACAGAGAATGTGTGCTGTTTGACTTCCACTCTCTGGCTGCTTTTCACATTCAGGGATTGTGGAGGTAATACGTTGAGTACAGTCTGTGTGGTGGGAGTCCCAGATGGTCGGCAGCCAAGCTCCTTTAGTGACTATGACAATGGTGAAACACTCATTGAATTCCATATGGTTAAGAAGCAAAGCTTTTTCCATGATGGGACTTAGTGACACTCTCTTATTAGCCCATCTGGTCCTGGGCCAAGCCATTTAGTAATTGAAAGCCCCTCCCTCACACACAGCCACAGTTTGAACCACACCCACCATCACTGCTTTGGGTCCAGTTTAAGGACGATGTCAGTGCTTCTCAACTGAATTGATATGGCAGGCATCTTCCTGATACTCTAATACCATTTCAGATATTTTGTAACTAATACTGGAATGTTTCCACTAAATTTAATGTACATTTAATACTCAGTAGTACTGATGTAATGTGGTCCTTAAATGTACCAAGTTCAGTACCCAATCCTAGGTTCAACTAACCCTTATTTGCATTAATGAATAAGTTAGAATAAGTCATGAATAAGTCAATTAGTTTTCAGTCTTGAATTAACAAACATTGGTTTGAACCACAAGGAGAGAAAATATAGAAAATATATATTTTTATATATATTTTATTATTATATTTTATGTAATCATTATCATGATCATTCCAGCCCTAAATATGAACACACTTGTTAACTGAACTGCATACTTTTTATTAAGTCAAATGAACAGAATCAGAAGTCTGTTTAAATCCTGCAGAATCTACTATGTGATGCAACAAGCGAGTTTCTTTCTGTCAGCACTGCATCTATGTGTGTGTTGGAGAGCAGTGATACATTTGCTGACAGTGAACTGACAGCAGGATGTTCGCTATGAGCTGTGTCTGGTGTACACGTGGTGAGTCTGTTGATACTGGTGGGAACGTTTGGCACTGAGCCAAGACAAAATCTTTACTTCATTAAATCCACACGGGAACGGCTGAGTGACTGTAACACAGACTGCAAACAGGCTGCTGCACGTGGACACACCGACAGACACATACTGATCACAGCCTCAAACTCACATCTCACATGGACACTGTCAAACGAGTGACATTTGACCTGTGACTGAATACAGCTTAAAAAAAACACAAAATAATGTTGAGAAACAGTAACAAGTTGAAAATGATCAGAGGTATTCAGGGATCTGTTGTACAAGAATATTGAGTTTTGTGAAAATAATTTCATAAGTTGTTTTTTAAACATTTGTCGTTGTCGTCGTTGTCGCACGTCCTGTTTAGGTGGCACCAAAGTGAGGCCAGAGTCTGCATTGCCATTCAGTGTAGTAGATACCAGTTGTATAAGAACTGCACTGGGTTTTGGTACTGAATCCAAATCATGACAAATTTCGGTACAGTTTAAATTGAGATAATGTTACTTCTAGATAAGAATTCAGAAAAGCATGTTTTACTTTGGTCAAATATCTCTAACTCTGATTTCAAATCTATAATATGTTTCCTGCAGACTTTGATTTTATGTGTGGCAACTTTATTGAAGTCTCTTCATACTGATTCTTTACTGTAAGAATCAGTGTATATTCAATATATCGCGGCTGGTTCTGTGTGGGATGTATTAAATGACTATAACATCAGGTACAAACTGTAATTTAGTTAATACATAACTTGTTTAAGCTGCTGGGATCAGAGTTTTGCTTTTCTGTCCTCTCACACACACCTTCAGTCTGTGTGTTTTACAGAGAGCGTTGGGATGTAGCGTTAATGTTGTTAATGCATGTTCCTGAAAGTTTCTAGCCAATCTTCAACATAAGAAGTGTTCAGCTAATCAACTTTAACCTGCAGGTGTTTGTGTAACATGTTTCGGTACCGCTGTGAAGACATGACAAAGGATTGTGTAGCAACGTCTTAATGCGAAACAACACAGAGGATGACCTTAGAAAGACAGGGTGATCAATCAGAGTGAGATGACTGGCTGCAGTAACACACTGAGTTTGCACTGTTGTGTGCAGTATTTTCTTAAGGAAACCCTAAATGTAGCCTAGTTGCCACAGGCCCTGTTGCGTTTTGTAGTCCAACACCTCTACTCTCTTTACCATGTAGTTCATCACAAATATGACTCAGCACTGGGTCTGGTAGCTGGTTACTAACATGTTAATTCAAACAGTGCAGAGCTGTTTTCTCATATTATTTCATAACATTTTATATCAGTGTTGTCGGCTACATTTTCATTTAGCATTCATATACATTTTACAGTTTGTTTAACTGGCATATGTTTTTAACCTGTAGCCTAATTGAATCAACATTATTGAAAGCACTACTGTAACTACTACGAAAAGATTAAGAGACCGCTTCAAATATCCAAACCTTAACCTGTTTGAAAACCTCTGGAATGTGATCAAGAAGAAGATGAATGGTCACAAGCCACCAAACAATGCTGTGCTGCTTGTATTTTGACAACAGGAGTGACATAAAGCATCCCAACAATAATGTGTAAGACTGTGATCAAAAATCAATGTTATATTCAATTCAATTCAATTCAATTTTATTTATATAGCCCAATATCACAAATCAGGATTTGCCTCAAAGGGCTTTA
>JAPQRN010000417.1:2718-17749 GCA_037367275.1 Coranthus polyacanthus | reverse complement strand
GGGCAGTTTTTCCTCACTCGAACCGAGGGTCTAAGGACAGAGGGTGTTGTACCTTGTACAGACTGTAAAGCCCTTTGCAAATCTTGATTTGTGATATTGGGCTATATAAATAAAATTGAATTGAATTGAATTCTTTTGGTGATTTGGATGTGTGTGATCTTCAGCCTTCTACCAGAAGCCCTTAGGTTTTGTGCCAACACTGACTGGTATTTGGAACTGTTCATAATTCACATTAAAGGTGGAAAAAGTTGAAATTGAAATTATTTATCTTTGTGTAATTTTTTTACATCACAAAAACCTGGCATTTGGTGTAGACTTTTTATATCCACTGTATGATGTAACAGATGCAACAAGATGAATATAATGTAAAAGACAAGAACATAACGAGACAAAACAGATGTATAAGACGGCAACATGACATAAACACTGTAAAAGACAAAAACTATGAAAATGATGTAAAAGTGTAACCAGATGAATCACAGTAAAGGGAGACTGGGTCGCAGAGAAATGGTTGTTTTCTATTTGTGGTGATTTTTCAGGGTGGATGTGGTGATCTGCCTCAGCACCACTGTGAGGAACGACACTCTGCAGGAGGCTCGGGAGCAGAGGGTTTCTCTGAAATGTCGGAAGCAGCTGAGGGTGGAGGAGCTGGAGATGGTAACACACATTTTAAATACTGTTCATTATGTTAAATATAGAGAAAGAAACTGAAACTTAATACAGTTTTATGTTTGATGAGCTTTCCTTTCCTTTCCTTTCCTTCCTACTTCTCCTTTTTCGTCCTTTCAGTCGGAGGATATCCGGTTGGAACCAGAGTTGTATGATCCCTGTAAGTCTGACATCAGCCGTCTATGTCCCAACGTCAACTTTGGGAATGCCCAGGTAAAGAGCCTCAGACACCATGGAAACGTTAGACATCCACACATACACTACACCTCACTATCCTCTCTTCCCCTCCCTATACTGTAGATGATCGAGTGTCTGAAGGAGCAGAAGAAGCAGCTCAGTCAGCGTTGTCACCAGAGGATCTTCAGACTGCAGGAGGCAGAGATGACCGATCCTGAGCTCGACTACCAGCTGATGAGAGTCTGCAAACAAATGATCAAGGTGAGGAGGAGGTGGAGGAGGGATGCTATGAGTTGAATTCAAATTTATTTGTTCTGGTTTCAAAAGTTTGATCTTTTTCCTGCAGAGGTTCTGTACTGAAGCAGATGCCAGAACCGTCCTGCAGTGTCTGAAACAGAACAAGAACAGTGAGCTGATGGACCCCAAATGTAAACAGATGATCACCAAGAGGCAGATCACACAGAACACAGGTATATATATATATATATATATATATATATGTATATACACATACGTATACACATGTATACACCAGTGGTGGCAGGTCCTCACTTAAAATTACTTAGTATGAATTCATTCATTATTACTTACTATTTAAACAGGATATTAAACATATATATTATAGTAAAAATGTCTCTGAGGCAGTGCGCTCATTGGAGCCTTCCAGTTTTGCCACTGGGGAGCAGCTCTCTTTACCCCAAACACCCCCCTTTCATTGGCAGCGTATCAGAATGTTTTTTATTTTTTTGTCCTTGTGTGATTGGATGATTTTCACTCGTTTGCCAAGTTGCCTTATTGAGACACAGATGCCTTCAAGAACAGAATGAACATAAAGCAGATGATGAACATACTGTAAATATCACAGGTAACAAAGTTTAGTCCCATTCAGCCCATTACACCTCCATTTAGTCTCCACCACTTCTCTGTCATTGCGTTTTAACAGAGCCACACAGCATGTTTAACCTGGCACATGCACAAAACAATTAAACAATTGTGTCATGTTATAGGTAATACTGTATAAGCAAGTCAGCAAGTTTGAATCTCGCAGGTCACTTAAACTTTTTAAAATATTTGTATTACTAATATAATTTTCAGTTTTCATGCTTATGACATGTAACACAAACAATATCAACTGACTGGCACTTAAAAAATGTTACACTGCATAGTCAAATTTTGTTCATAGTTATTGTCTCTTGCACCCCTTGTCTTGTTCAGCATCAGCCACCAATGGTCTCTGCACACAGAACACTGTATACACACACACACACAGAGAACATACATTTTTCATTGGCTTTTAGATTATTACAGAAAATAAGCATGTACTGATGAGTGATACTTCCACATTTTGTTCAGCAAGATAATCTTCACCACTTTTACAATTTTTTAAGCACATGCAATCACCAAAAGTAAAACTCTAATGTTACGCTATACATGAACTACGCTATGGTCACATGACTTCAGAAATAAAGCCCCTTTAATTTGAATTGAGTTACACAAACACAGGTTAATAAATCAGACCAGAAGCTACTTTCTCCTCACTGGCAGAACTCCATTCTCCTCCTCCTCCTGCAGACTACAGGCTAAACCCTGTGTTGAGGAAAGCTTGTCGAGCCGACATCCCAAAGTTCTGTCAGTCAATCCTGAATAAGGCGAGTGAGGACAGCGAGCTGGAGGGTCAGGTGATCGCCTGCCTCAAACTCAAATATACAGACCAGGTGAGTCCATCATCACATCCAAACCTCCACCACAACATCACAGAATAACACGTAAATGCTGTATCTGAAAAATGAAAGCTGAACACAAGTACACAAAGAACACAGACAAAGCTAGTGACTAGTAAGTTCACTTTGTATTAACAGAATGACACATTCAGACTTGTAAACATGAACACAGACTGTAATCAATCATATAGACTTGAATGTTTTCTGGTTGTGGTTCGGTTCAGAGATTGTCTCCAGACTGTGAAGACCAGATCAGAGTGATCCTGCAGGAGTCAGCTCTGGACTACAGACTGGATCCACAGTTGCAAATGCACTGCTCAGAGGAGGTACACACACATACACGTGTGGTGTGAATGCTGACTGATAAAATAGTTAAAAAAAAACTGAAATAAATACATGAGAGTCTTGGGGCTATGTCTTTGAACTTAACCCCCTGACACAATGATTATGTTTAGTTTACTTAAAAATATTTATATTTTTGAACTAATAACCCACACTGACACCCTTGCAAGTGTAGTTTCTTCTTTCTATAAGAATGTCTGTTTGTCAGTCTGTCTGTCTATAGGTTGGTCAGCCCCCAGTACATTTAATTTGCGAAAGGTGCACTTGGACTTGGATTTTGGAGGCCAAAGGTCAAGGTCATTGTGACCTCACAAACATATTTTTGGCTGTAACTATACAGATTATGAACAGATTATGATGCAAAGATAGTGGACGCATCTGATTGAACTTACACTTCTTGTTTTGGTATTCTTGTTCTTTGTCGATATTACACATATACAGTGTAAAGATTCAATAAAGAACTATTAATGAATAATAAGAACTATTTTAACTGCCCTTAACAGCTCTGTAATAGCATTACCATGAAATTACATAGAAACCGGTAGTTTTGGAAGTGTTTCCAGGTCAAAACTCACAGTATTAAACATATAATTTGTACAGTATTACCTTGAAACGAAATGGAATGTTTGTAACAAGGGAATTTGTGAATTTCAGCATTATAATATGGTAATTACATTTTTAATTTACCAAGAATTTTCATAGGTAATTACATGGTATTACCACATTATTACTATGGATTCCTTGCTACTACCATGTTATTACCGAGCTGTAATGTGAAGTGCTGCCACTATTTTTAATCAGTTAAAGGTAAATGGACTTGAATTTCTATAGCGCTTTTCTACCTTGATGGTACTGATGGAGCGCTTTTTAGTGTCACATTCACCCATTTGCACACACAAATGCACACACACATTCACACGGCAATGAAACTGGGAGCAACTTTGGGTTCAGTGTCTTGCTGAAGGACACTTTGACAGGACACCAACCGTCTGGTTTGTGGACGACCCGCTGTACCTCCTGAGCCTTAACTGCCCCAGTCATGTTTTATCTCGAGTTCATAACGACAGAAAAAAAATATTATGATTGTGAATCGCCCATAACATGGGAAAAAAAATACATTTTTGTGCTATCACCAAGCCCTAGCGAAAACATCAGTTATAGACATCCACACATAACTGAGCTGTGAGAAGAGTCCTCTGGTTTCTGTATATCAGGCTGTGTACTTAGCTTCTCGTTCTCCCCATTCTTCTTCTCCTCTGCAGATCTCCAGATTGTGTGCAGAGGAGGCAGCAGCTCAGGAGCAGACCGGTCAGGTGGAGGAGTGTCTAAAAGTCAACCTGCTGAAAATCAAGCAGGACGCCTGTAAAAAGGTACATTTCTATTCTTCGAATACCCAATGGTTCATTAAGTGCTTGTTTCTTTCCCACCTTCATCAGGCATGGTTTCATTAAAAGCTGAACTGATCAGAACAAAGTGTTGCAATGCACCATTTAAGTGCCATACACTGTGTGGCATTCTGAACATCTGCTGTTATCTGGCACTTATTAACAGCACCAAGCTACACAAGATCTCTGATTAGGTTTAGGGGAACATCAAGGCTTTCTGACAGAAAGGATTTGTAACTAATAATTAATGTTGTGAAAGGGTCTATTTAAACCCAAATCATGATTGTTTTTTCAACCTAACCATGTAGTTTTGTCATGTTGAATTACAGCACTGTGACCAAGCTTTCACGGGGGGGGCCATCTTCTCCTTCAAAATGTGCAGCACATAGTGAATACATTGGACCGGCAAAACATGACAGCTACAGGCTTCATCACCACACCCCCTTCTGGGGGTGAACTTAACACACACAGTCAGGACCATTATGTAATTTGGACATGAAGACTGATAGAATCCAGTCAGACAGAGTCAGGCTCAGTCTGTGTTTACAGTCGGCAGATAAAGTCAATAATAATGTAATAAAACCGCACAGAAAAAAGACTCTGAAATAAAAGTATTTAGAAGTATTTAAAAATTAAAAGGATTTTCTGGAAGCTCTCATTTAGCTTGTTAAATCTTATGTACATACAGTATATAGCGTTAGCTAAATGCATGTACAGAGGAGGTTATGGACCCCATCTGTGTCATATGGATAAAATAATACTCTGTTTGCTGAGTGTTTTCTGATTAGTGGCTCTGTTTGGTGAATGAAAACAGAGATGTCAGGGGCTGGATACACAATATCAAGTCATTGTTATTCGAGTTTTGTGTAGTGACTGACTCAGCTGATAGTAAAATCTGCTCCAGCTGTTGTCTACAAATGTGTTGTGTCCAGTCTTAATGTTTGAACTAGTTGTTAAGTCTGTGTCCAGCTTATGAAGAAGCAGTGTAAATACTGATTTAAACATGGCAAGAAGTGCAGCATATTAATCGCTTTAACTGTCTCTTCACATACTTATTATGAACAACTACATGTTGTTTAATGTTAGTAACAGATTCTTGTCAGTCACAGCATGTATTGTAACAGCAGGACAGTGACAGCCTGTGTACACTCATCCACTTCAGCTATTAACTGTATAAAAATTCATAGGGGTCCCAGGTTCTTTGAAATTAATTGACGGTTGAGGCTCAGGCTAAACTGACTGGACAAACGTCCACATTATCTACCTTCATATCTTGTTACCTAATGCTAGCTAGCTATCTGTAGAGCATGATTCTGGGAGACTAAACAGGAATGATTAGAGATTACATTACAAATTAAATTTTTAGACATATCTACCGTGTTCCATTGTACACAGAGTATACATATATGAAGTTTACATGGTATTTTAAGGTAATTTAGCAGCTAATTCTATTCTGTTATTTTTTGCTCAAAATGAAAATTTGCCGGTAACATACACCTGACACTGTTCAATAAGCACCTGGCAGCAACAGATGTTTAAAATGCCACACAGCATATGGCACCTGTTAAATAGCACATTGAAGCAGTTTGTGCGCTTCTGTACACCATTTTTGTTTGTTTTTTTAACAAAAACACATCTGGTGAGGTCAAAAAAGATTTCCATCATGCTAATATATGTTTAGTATAATGTTATCTTTGTGTGAATCAGTAATGGATGCTACATGGATGGGTAGATGCCATTTCAGCCATCCTCCTCCTCCTTCTTTCCAGGAAGTCCTGAACATGCTGAAGGAGAGTAAGGCAGACATTTTTGTGGACCCAGTCCTCCACACAGCATGCGCTCTGGACCTCAAACACCACTGTGCTGCCATCACACCAGGCAGGGGACGACGTGAGTTTTACTTGATATTTTATTAATAGTGCACAGGACTACATAGTATTACACATATTTTTTTTTACATTTCTAAAGAGAATAACCACCTGAGGGACAAAGAACCAGTTCACCTGGACTCACCACACCATGTTCACTTACCTCTAAAGTCGATTCTTCCCATTTTCTCCTGCAGAGATGTCGTGCCTGATGGAGGCCTTACAGGACAAGAGAGTCCGTCTGCAGCCCGAGTGTAAGAAAAGACTTCAAGACCGCATCGACATGTGGAGCTACGCCGCAAAGGTAAACTGCAGCAGGACAGGGTTTTATCTCAGCATGGTCTGATTTAGATTTAAAATGTGCTATATAACCTTCAAAGACTTGCTAGGTGATGGAATGAAATAAAAAATTAATATGTCTGTTTTTCACTGAACAATGGAGGATCATATTAGAACACAGGGTCTGCATTGACATCACTTTTTTACCGGAACACTCCCCCTCATCCAGGACTGAGTTGCAAAACATGCAAAACACCGCCACCTTAAGAAGAGAATTATCTGCTGAAATTAATGTCACGTCAAACATTTTCCACATTAAACAAACAAACATTAAACAAACACATAACCCATGTTGTTACACTTGGTGTTTATTTTAAGCCTTAGCCAACAGTGGTGGGTTACGGGCAGCTGCTAGTGACATGGATAGAGCATTAACAATAGCACTCTTGGAAAAGACAAACATAAGTATATGGTTCAAACTATATCATGCCGCTTAATGAACTGGAAGCATTACACAATCAAATTTTCAGTAAAGGTAATAATTGCATGACTAAGATAAAAAGGTACGGGAAGGTAAAAAGTGTTAACCTCTGAACACACTGATGTTAGTTGCTGTGTAAGATACTGGCTAATGGTAGATAGCTGTTAGCTATAGGTAGTTACCAGATAGCTTAGATAGCTAACTCGTAGGAAGCTAACCATATACTTAAATAGTAAGGTAACAGTTAACATTACAAAATCATTACTTGAGTAAGAATTTAACAATATTAGCTAAAAAGTATAATTAGTTACTGACATTAGTTACTGTGTAGCTGTTCACTTACTAATTGTAACCATAGAGTGTATATAAAGATGGATCATATTTGTCTTTCCACTGGATTTGTTGACAATAACTTAAATCTAGAAAATCACTGGCCTTTAGCAGCTTTTGCAGCCTGTCAGAAATGAGCCATGTTCACAATGTTGCTCTCTTGTCTGTGTCCTATAGGTGGCACCAGCAGAGGGGTTCTCAGACCTGGCCGTGCAGGTGATGACGTCGCCCTCCAAGAACTACATCCTGCTCATGATCGCACTGAGCGTGTGCGTGCTCTTCCTGGTGGGGCTGCTGTGTGGTCGGATCACTAAGCGAGTAACGAAGGAGCTGAAGGACCGGTAAAAGATGATGAATTGGATCAGATTGGACTGGCTCCTCCCACTTCCCTTTTCCTCCTCCTCTTCCTCAGCTTGTCTGCCCAGTCTGTAAGCAGCACACACAGTGCTCCTCCTCTGTTTATGGAATAGGACCTGACACTCTGAAATCTACATTTGTGAAATCCACAAACCTGCACGTGATTCTTGATCACGTTTCGGATCAGAGCGTTTTTTGATTGTGTTTCTGATCAGAAAATTTCTCAATCATGTTTGTGATCCGATCATTTCCATTGGAGCGTTTTCAATCAGAGTGTCTCCAACTGGAGTGTTTTCTTGATCACATTTCTGATTGGATTATTTCCAGTGTTTCCATCAGTTTCTTGATCTTCTCTCTGATCGGAGCATTTCTCACGTTTCAATTCTCATTGGAGAATTGAAGTGTTCCTTGATGATAGTTTTTTCCCCAAAGTGAACCTGCTCATGGTGAGGACAGTGTTTGGGGCTGGACAGCATCTTTTAAGCTTCTAACAAAGCGCTGTTCATGTGACTGAGGGCTGCTGCTTGTCTTGCTGAGGTTCAGCTGAAGTTGCAATCGCTTCCCCCTTGTTGATGCTTTTTTTGTCATTTTTAACAGAGACTGGAGCATGCAGAACAATGGGAATCCTTTTGTTTTGAGTGACAGTGGCTGCTTAAATCACAACAGGAAAACTGGGGATGGATCAGTTTGATCCTATGGACACAAAAACGATCAGCAGCTCAGCTCTTTTTTCAGGAATGTTCGGTGCACATTTCCTTTTTGGAATATAATTTGAATGTTAATTAAATCATTGCACTTTTAGTTTTTTTCTTTAAACAGCCTTATTTATTGTTTGTACATCTGTGATAATTTCGTATGGAGTCCTGGAGTGACCATGGAGAGAGAAAAAAAATGAGGCTGCATTTTATTAATTCATGGTCATGGTTTATTTGTGGCCATATTTTAGCAATTTATTCCCACATTTCTCTATGGGAATTATCTTGATTAATTAGTGGCTATGAGATCAGTGTATATATGGCCCTGCCATATGAAGTGCACTGCAGCTGAGATTCTTACAGATTTTAATTTTCTGGATCAATAACTCATAAGTGAAACCTTAAAACACAAACAATGCATCTTTTCAACCATACTAAATTACAAGCTGTGTGCCTATTTTTCGTGAAAATAAGCTGTCACATAACATCAGTCTGTAAAGTGCAACACCAATGTGCTACACACATCAGTGATCTCCTGGTTATGCGACAATACTTTGGAAAAAAAATAAATAAAAATTTTATTGGTGAAAAACATTCAATATACAGTGTAGCACCATCAGATTCCTTTCAACCACCAGGGATCATGGCAATTAATGAATCCAAATGTGGCCTTAATATATTTTTTCTCTGTGTGGTCATTCTGGGTCTCTGTCCTTGTGTGTGTCGGGATGCAGTGCAGTACAGTGAGGCTTTAAAGTTTAATTACAGATTAAAAACGCTCCTGGCTTTAGTGTAGTCTCTTCAGGTCTGCCAGTGTGCTCCTATTTTGTTCTGTTATGGATACATTGAATATCATTTTTAAGCAAAAAAGTAACTTATTTTTCAAAAATGCAAGTTCATTTATTTTTCAGACAAAAACAGAGCCGCGATTCCTAAATGTACATGTGTTTCATTGCAATAAATATCTTGTCAAGTCTGCAATGGAAAAGGAGTTTAAAAAAAACAAGTACATTTAGAAATCACCGCTCTATTTTCGTGTACAACTTTTTTCAGTGTTGTGGCTTTTGAAGAGCATTAAAGGTGCACTAGAACACATTTAGTCCCATTTGCACATGCATCTAAAGTCATGTGTGATAAAAATGAGAGACTGGGCCTCATGCAAGAACATTTTCATATCGTAACTTTTCAGTACAATGTGGCTATTGCTGCCATGTCAGATTCAACAAACATTCTGCATAAACATGAGGAATGAAACTGTGCCACTGGCGGTGTCAAACAGAATGTCAACACATTAAGTGTAGAGGGTTTCCAAACTTAAAATTGCTTCAGTGTAATGAAACATACAATAATTTAGTGAAAAACATAATTTAGAATTACAGCAAACTAATGACACATGATTTCTAAAATGTGTTCGTACCTGAAAGAATAAGACAAAATATGAAAACAATGGTGAACATGACATGTTCTAGTAGGTCACTCGTATGTGGCATTTAAGAACAAATTTGCTGGTATGAGTGGTTCTTGCATGAGGCCTATTGTTTGGGCTTGATGCTCTTTTTTCCCAAAAATCTCATTAACCCCATTTTGAATTAGCAGATGTAAAATATTTTTAGTCAAAACATGGACTTCGAATTTAAATCTGAGATGCAGATGTTTGCATTTTTTTTTCCAGTGCAGTCTTTAACATGCATCCCATGGCCTTATATCAGATTTTTTTAAAGAGAGCTGATCTGTTTTTAATAATTGTTTTTGAATGATTACAGTGTGTCATCCCACAATCCTTAAATATGAATTATGTTATGACATTCACAAACATTGATGTTAATTATTTGCAGACACATGGGAGGTTTTTGTTGATGTTTCACTGTTTGCTGAAGGTTAATGTGAGAGATTTCAAGAAAGCCATCATAACCCGTTTTATAAGCCATTATGTATACAAACTGTTTTCTTTTGACATAACTCCATGTAATATGAAGATGTAACAGATTTATCATTGTGACGTTTGATTTTGCTGTACAGATAAAATTTGTCAGTTTAATAAAACTGTGTGCAGATTTTCTTATTTTTGCCTCAACATGAGTCATTTTGTTGTACTGCAAGTCCCGAGTTTAGAAAACACGATTGTTCAATTGTAGTAAAAGGGGTTTTATTTAGCTTAAGAAGGAGGAGAATCTGAAACTCGACTTGCACACACCATCCTTCAGTTTGTCACTCACCAGTGCCATTCCAGTTCTTTAACCTAATTTTGAACGTGTGGGATTGGTTCAGAAACTGTAACCAAAAAATAGTTTTTTTCCCTTGTGAACCATTGTGGTTGTGTCATATTCTACAGCATAGAAAGAGATGATGGAGACAAGTATTACGTTGGAGTCTGAGAAAACGGTTGAAAAAAGAACTCATGTTTAGTGCTGATTAAATCACCTGAGTTTAAGGAAAAGCTTGAAAATATCACAAAAAAAGAGTAAACAGACTGGTTTCAGTTGAACGCAAGAACAAATAATAAACAAAAAGACTGAAAAAAGTAAAAAAATATATTATGGCCCGTTGTACATTGTCACCGCCCTCCATTAATCACACATCCTTGATTTGAATGATTCCACTCAAAACCTGTGGAAACGTGGGCCAAGAATCCTGAATGAAAGATTCAGGAAAAAGAATGAATGAAGAAAGAATGGGGGAAAAGGCATAATTCAAAATCATACACATTTGGATATAACAGGGTTTTCACTGGACAGGAAAGGCATGAAAAACTGTAATCTGAAAAGGAACTACAGCTGTCAGACAAGTGCAATATTTGTCTCTGAGATGGAGTGGAGTAAAAGTAGAGTAGCTTAAAATTACCTAATAAAGGAAAGTACAAGTACCTCACATTTCAGCAAACGTACTGAGTAATGCATCGGTACCATTACCACTAGAAATACTTATGTTTATGTAAAAGTACCACACTGTAAAAACACAAAATGCATTTCATTTCATTCTCATTGGGTAATATTAAATTCACAGTGGGGCTGAGCGATAGGGCCAAAAACTAAATTAGCCAGTCTTGTAAGTTAATTTATCAAAGAATCTGACAGCTGATGAGCTTGTTTATATAGGTCTCAGTTGTTAGTTGTCTTAGATTTGGTAACAACTCATGCTATGCTTTGTAACAGAGATTTCTTATTTTTCTCTTTTTTTTTTATATCAATACGGCACTGACGTTTTGAAACCTGGAAACTACAATATTTTATCCACCAGAGGGCGCTATGATCATACATATAAAGTAAGTGGAGCTCCAACCATCAGCCTGCTATGTGAAAATGTAAACACATAATGACTTCTCTCCATGTGGGAATGAAACCTGATTAAATAAACACGAGGACAAACTTTGACCTGCAGAAAAGCTCTTTATTGTTTCCTGCTGCGCCTTATGTACATCTTGCAGCTCAGAAAAGGAAAGGAAAGCAGTTTTAGTAGCTTGTGTCTAAAGTTAATATTTGGATGTCGACATGTATTAGCTGTAGCACCCACACAAACAAAGCACACATTTAAAACCCCAAAACCTGAGCTCTGATTATAGACAACTGAGGCGCAAAAAAAATTAACAACAAACCATCTTCCACAACCAAAATGGACTAAACTCTCCCCTTTATTCCACCAAGGGCAACATTTTGACTTTCAGTCCCCTTTTTAGCATTTATAAGCTGTTTGAATCAAATGTTTCACATGTTTATAGCACATTACAGATGCAGATAGAAGGGATCTTGAACGTATTTGTCTGGAGCTAACACATATAAGCATAAATAAAATAAAATAAAATGTCCTCATCTGATTTCAACTACAGAGAGTACAGCCACAGTAGTGTGTCTTCCACTAACTGTCTTTCCTTATAAATGCTAAATAAGAAGACATATACAGTGAAGTGTTTCCCAGTCTAGTAGTAAATAATTAAAAACGATTGCTAAAGTAAAGAGACAAATAAATTAGATAGTAAAACTGCTGTTCTTTAAAAAAAAGTGAAAGTAGGTATCAATAGTTCACACCGTCCATTTTCATAATCAGCTGAATTAATATAGACATACAGCTATTACAGTTTGAAAAAAAAAAATGAATGAAGGAAAAATCTAATTCAGTGTTTCACCTAAAAATCTACATAACTGAAGCAAATGATTGTAAAGCTAAATGACTGACAGGTATACGGCCAATCAGGAGCTGCAGCGTGATCAAATATGGAAGCCCACTTCTGCCAAAAACTAAAAACATCCCATTATGACTTAGTATCACAAAATGAGAAGCTTTTGACTAAATATCTCAAAATAATGCTTATTTAGTCATTATTATTTTGAGATATTAAGTCATTATTTGGACCTACAGAATCTCTCTTTTTCATTACAGTGGTGGGAATGGGCTTCCAAAATCAAAGTCACAGTAAACCCATGTGAAATCCCCTGGTTTCTACTGGAATTGCTGTAATTCCTCAGTCAGACAGCAGGGCGGCGCAGCACATTTCTGGCGTCAGGTACTAAGGCACTGACAGTCCTCGAAGCTGCAGTTCCTCTAACGACCACTAGAGGACAAAAGAAAACTCCAGACTCAACTGAAATCTGTTGATACTGATTAAAATTAAAAACATGCAGAGTTTGCTTGACTCATTTCAGTTCCTCTGTGATATTAAAGGACAGACTCAACATTGTCTAGCAGCAGGCTGGTACCATATGAGCATAAAAACAGGTCTTTGCTTAGGTTTTTTAATCCTTGTGGCACTAAGTCATACAATTATTTCCTGATGTATGAAAATCTACACTTAACCTGATCAAAAATGTAATAAATCCCAATAATGTAATAACATTTTTACCCCATAACGTGAATATTACATTATTAGCAAAATATTATTAGCAATTCTGTTTTCTTTTTTATCTGTGTAAAGTGTCTTTAAAAGTGCTATACATAAGATAAGTATTATTATTGTTGTATGTGTATTTTATTTGCCATGAAACTTCTGGTGCATTTCTGTAAATAACATAAACCAGCATTTTTAAATAAATTTTTAACAGAATGTGGGCTTTGTCGGGTCTTACACAAATGCCTTTAATGTCCAAAAAAACAGGACAAATAACAGCAACAAACAAAAACCTGTTTGACTGTTTCATATGGACTCCTGACAAATAACTGAAACTAGCCTTTAGTGATCGCTGGACTCCTTAGGGGTGATCTGTGGGGGGTGTATTTGATTGACTAACACACATGGTCCAGTCCACCCTCAGCCCTGAACTGAAAATGGCAGAGACAAAATAAAAACAAAGTCCAGAGTAAAAAAAAACATTACGTGTAGGTGCGTGGTTGTCCATGCTGGTCCTCAGATAGCCCTGCTTGTGATTATGCTTGTGAAGTTGTTGCTCAAATCCGGTTATACCTGGACTTGAAAAAACTGTCCAGTCTCACTGAGTGGGTGGGTGGGGTGTCTACAGGTTTGTACTCGCAGCTTCTGATTGGTCCTGGCATCTTGAGAGTAGTTGTACCATTGGCTGGGTGACTGGAGGGGGGCGGGGCATCAGGAGGTGACCAACTGGACGTAGTTGGCGGGATAGAGGCCAACCTGTCCACTGCTCAGCTGTCCTTTACACCAGCCCTGCTCGTCCTCCTCCCCCAGCTTCAGCAGCTCCTCCCCTGAAGAGATACAGGAAAAGTACTTATATAGGGAATGGGAATCGTGGTGCATTATGGGGCAGCACCGCCATCTTTGGAGGGTAATGATAGCAATGGTAAACCTATCAATGGTAGCTTTCACAGTGTGCATACTGTATTAAGTATGTATGAAAGACAAACACCCATATAAAGTGAAACTAACAAAGGAGGCATCACAAAACAAGACAGCCCACTACACAACGGTATTCTTCTGACCATGTCAGCTGGGTGAGAAATGAGAGCGTACATACAGTATCCTCCAAATATGGCCCACTCACTAACCTAGCATACATGTTTTTGATGGCGGGGAAACTGGAGCACCCGGAGGAAACCTGGAGAACATGCAAACTCCACACAGAAAGGCCCTTGTGCAACCGGGGATCAAACTCAGAACCTTCTTACGGCAGACACTCATGGTGGCCATGCCTTTAACTATGCAGAACTTTAAGCCTTAATATAGTTTAAGCAGCTGAATTATATAAAAAGGGCTTTAATATATAAATAAACACCCTCTGTCCTTAGACCCTCGAAACAGCAGAGCGACTCCTCCGCCATGTTGGACTGTCTGGTGTGAATGTTGCATTCAAAGACATTCACCTCCACCTGTGATTTGAATGTTTCAGACTAAGCACAGCTGAGCTGGACTAAGATTTTCCAAACTAATGCCCCTCACACTGTGGTCCTTTCAGTTCCCATTAAGCCCCCATCACGTCTAAACAGGACCGACTAAAGCTGTGTGTGCACCATCAGCCCTGCTCCTGTGATAGAAAGGTGAAGCCTCTCCCCTTCCGGGTGTGCCCCATGGGACATGACATGAAAAAATATGAATGGTGGTCAATGGTGAGAGATAAAATCATGCCATCAATTACATATACAGAATGTTCGTCAATTTAAAAGGAAATTTTTCAAGTCAAGAAAGTCAGTTTGTGGTAAAACTGTTGAAGTATAAAACAGTGAAGACAAAGACAAAAGACAAAACCTACCCAATAGTCCTCCTAACTCTGTCTCTCCATAGTCTGCTGCTGATGTCTTTGCAGCTCAGCACCACCAGATTTGCTTTTCA